>JABUQX010009597.1:0-2500 GCA_015478945.1 Trachelipus rathkii | reverse complement strand
TAAGATATTCTCATTAAATTCAAATTTAATTTCAAATTATATATATATATATATATATATATATATATATATATATATATATATATATATATATATATATATATATATACCTATATATATAAGGTATATATATAAAGTTAACTCTTTAAACACTTTTGAAAACATTGATGAATTGTGGGGAAGTAAAAGAAAAACTGTTCACAAGTATTGGGCGATATTTTTAAAAGTTTTTCCTCAAATATATTCCCTGCTTCTAAAAATGAAAATAATTTCTCTGAATATATGGGGAGACTGGAAAGGAGGAGGCATAATTTTGGGCTAGTACTTTTCTATGTTTGGAAATTTGCTTTGGTCGCTTACACCAATTAGTAATTCTTCTTTTCCCAGATTGGAAATTGATTTTTCTGGTATTCAATTTCTTTAAGAATTTCACCTTTTGAAGAGCCACTGATTTTTCCTTTTTACACCTAACGACTCGCTGTCACTTTCTTTCTTCAGACTTATAAAAACTAAGTAACTTGCAGTAATTTCTTTTCTTAATACTCCTGATGATTTAGGTACTTGGCAAATCTAAGTTCATTGTAGATAATGCTCGTTTTTTGGAAATGGATGGATGACTCATCGCTTGAACCTTCTTCTGTACTACTACTACTATTATTACTACCTTCAATTATTTGCATGTTTCTTCAAGCATCCATTTTTCTACTCTCATTTCTCTTATTTCATTTGAAAATAAAGTCAGTTTGTATCTTGGGTCTACTACAGTACTTAAAACAATTATCTTGTTTTGATATATGTCTATTGATCCTTTCTGTTCCTTTTAATTCATAAATCTAAACTCTAATGCTTTCTTCAGCTCTTCTTTTAAAGTCTGAACTCTGCTGTCATCCTCAGAGTTTGAGATATGCTGGAGAGCTCATAGAATAATTGATGTTATAATTGATTTTGCCTTATAGTTTCTGTAACCATGAGAAATGGTTGTAAAAATATTTAATTTTATAAAATATTTGCCATTTATTAGCAGTCAAAGATCCTAAATGATTGATTGTTCTATATTATAAACTTGCAGAGGTCTTTCAAACATTCAATTCTTTCTAGAATCAAATATGTGCTATTCCACCTTGCATTAACATCTTGAATTGGCATAAGTGGGCTTGCAAGATGTGGATCCAAGTCTCTTTGTATTCTTTTAAGTTCATTACAGCTTAAAAACTGGAATGATTGAAATGTGTACAAATAATCCTACATTTCTTTATTAAATCACAGTTCTTTGAGAAAATAAGGCATCTTTAATAACAAACTGAAGTTTATGAATAAAACAAGAAAAACTTGTGTATCCTGCTAGAAATTAGTTCAGTTTCATATTGCTGTAACACTCCTCAAAGAAGGATCAATGGATTGTTGTGGAGGAATTTCCCAGTATTTATGCATTCAAAACTCATAGTGATTTTAATTCAGGAATGAGAACCTGGGAAATACTTGTAAAGTCCATTTTTTTAAAACTCGCTGGTAAGCCAGAGTGCAGTTTAAGAAATAAATGACTCGTTGGAATTATTTAGCTCTCTATATATCTGTAGTAAATGATTTCTGATCAGCCTTAGAGAACTTCTCGAATACTGCTGATCATAATTTCCTGTATGAAGTTGGTAACATCTCTACAAAATATTTTCTACTAGGAATAAGATATTTTGGTTGAAGATGGGCAATAAGTTCCATGAATCCCTACTCTTCTGTGACTGTGAATGGCTGGTTACTAATTGCGATAAAATTCATTATTTTCTGGGATTTGGGGTCATTGATATGCCAAATCTTTTTTGGAGAGAAACTCTCCTCAAAACTCACTTATCTCACGGCTTGGATGATTGGATCTATTGCTCTTTTGAGGTTTCCCCTGTTCTATAAAATACAAGACTCTCTCTTTTACAATTAAAATTTTTGGACTTTCAGATATTCCCTTCGATGATGATTTTCCATATGTTTATGAAGTGGCGTTGTACTAAATGTAAGATTTTATGTTGATAGTTATATAAAATATATATATATATATATATATATATATATATATATATATATATATATATATATATATATATATATATACTCTGCTATACTCTACATAATATATATGCTATATGCTACTACTGCTATATATATATATATATATTTTTACATTTCTTTGTAGTTAAACGAAAGTTCATAAGAAATTCAGTTCCATGGAATTTTTTTTTCAAATTCATTTTATTTAATTCAGGAACACAGCTAGGTACTATATATATATATATATATATATATATATATATATATATATATATATATATATATATATATATAGCAGCAACAACAATATATATATATATATATATATATATACCTTATATACATCTACATATTCAGTCCTATTCACGGAAGTCCACCTGTCCCTATAAGTTTACTTATATATATATATATATATATATATATATATATATATATATATATATATATATATATATATATATAT
>JABUQX010009596.1:5000-7500 GCA_015478945.1 Trachelipus rathkii | reverse complement strand
TTCCTCATTTCTCCTTTGGTTTTTTTCTTATTGTTTCTGTCTGTTTTTTTTTTGTTTTTTAGTGATTGCGTGTTGCGCTGTGCGTAGGCGTGTATGATAGCAGATTTGCACATTCGTGGCTTTCTTTTGACTTACCAACATCAATGGCTTGAACTCTAACTCTGCATCCAGGCAATACTACCTCTCAACCTCTAAACCTAATTTTATGCTCTTGTCGGAGAGCCAGATGGCTAAGAATTAACCCTCACTCGTTTAATATATCCAACTATAACTTAATTTATAATTTCCGTTTGAAGGGTTGAATATGTGCCTATGTAAATATAAACATTCCTAAAACACGTCTCGAGAATCTCGAATCTCCTAACTTCGATGTGCTGTGGCTTAAAATCTTTCTTCCTTCTACTACAATATTCTTATGCTTCTGCTACTGTTTCTCCTAACAGAACAGATTTTCATGCCTTTTTTGATTTCCTTACTACTTCTCACGAACTGTTATATCTTCTCAGCCAAATACTGAGGTCCTCTATATAGGGATTTCAATGTACACAAACTGAATTGTTGGATTCCTCTCGTACTGATTTAGGTGGGAGGAAGCCGAATCATCATTCAGTATTCTCAACGATCTGAGCAACTAATAAATAAACCTACACACATTCCGGATAGTCCAACCGATTCTTGAACACACTTGACCTATGTTTCACACTAGTCCTTCTCTCTATAATTACACCACCTTCGCCCTATCGGTAAATTTTTATGACCACAACCTTATCACTTAATGTTATACTTTCCCTCCATCCTGCCCGGATGCGTTTTTCTGTCACTTTGATCTGGCCGATTGGGGGTTGCGTTTGCTTCTACGCTAACTATAATTGAGTGACTGCTTTGACTCTTAAGACGCTTCCGATTCTGCCGATAAAAGTGGGAACTGTAATTGTTAATGGCATGAGCAGGTTCATTCCTTCTTGACTAAATCTTTTTCTCCTCAAATCCATGGTTCGATCGTGCTTGTTCTCTGGCATTCAGGCTAGAGACAATGCTTATCGGGTGTGGAAAAATCTCGTTCTCCTATCACTTTGACTAATTTTCATTCAGCTTAAAATAGTGGCAGGGATACTCTACGACGAGCAAAGCGGACTTCATTAAACGAAAATGCGCTGACCTCCTTGGTTCTCCTACTGACAATTCTCTCTGGCCTCTTGCCAAAAACATCTCTAACAAACTCTGTAATCATCCTTTCCTCCTCTTATTCGCTCTGATGCTTCTGTTGTTAATACTCCAACTAAAAGGGCCAATCATCTCTTTTGGCCTAATATTTTCCTCTAATTCACCCTGGACGATTCTGGTATTCCTCTTCCTCCTTCCTTCTCCTCTCAAGTGTCCTATGCCTTTACCTGTCTTTTCATTTGATCGGGTGCATGCTCCTGAAATCTAGGAACGTTAGGAAGGCGGGTGGCCTGGTTGGCATTCCTCCGAGTTTTGAGGAATGTGCTTACGTGCTGCCCACCCCTCGTTCAACTATAATCTCTATGCCTCAATACTAGCACTTTCCCTCATTGTGGAGCGCGCATATGTCCAACCTATTCCGAAAAAATGATGCTGCTCTTATCCTTCTAACTATCGCCTATAGCTCTCACTTGTAATTCTTTCTAAGATCTTTGAACCCTTCTCAACTCTCAACTTCTATAGATCATCTGGGAATCTCTTTCCCTGCTTTGATTACCAGTACGCTTTCGGTGCTCGAGATGGCTACTGGCGATATGCTTCTATTTACAGATTTATGGTTTCCGCCCTTAGGAACCACGGGAAGACTTGTGTGGTGGCGCATGAGATATCCAAAGCATTTGACCGGCTATGGCACGCGTCACTGCTCTCCAAGCTCACCTCCTTTGGGTTTCCTTCTTTCTTTGCTTACTATGTCTAGCTTTCTTTCAAATCGCCCAATGTTGGCTGTTGTGATGGGGCGACTGTTTTTTCTTTTTATTTGTTTTTTTTTTTTCAATCATGGTGGTTCCTCAGGGTTCTGTTTTATTCCTACTTTATTCCTGCTTTTCATTCAATGTTTCTCACCTGCACATCTAACTCTTTCCACTCATATGTCGATGACTTGACCCTTCATTCTTCAATCATATCAATTCGCTCCCTCTTTACTTCTAGAATTGCCTTTCGTCTTAATCTTTACGATTCTAATTCTCGCTGATCTTGATAGAATTTCAGGGGGGTCGTCTCAAGCTTGTGAAATTTAAATTCTTTAAAAAACCCAACTTCTACAAATCACTCTCTCTAAGACACTTAACTTTCTCTATCTCTTTCGACGGTTCTCTCGGCTCTCCTGTTGGACAATATAAACATCCTTGGCCTAACATAAACAAAAAAATGTTTTTGAAAACCTCAAATCATAGTGGTTGCTAGGGCGGCCTCAAAGAAACTGGGACTTCTGTTTAGAGTGCAGACATTTTCCTCTTCTAGTTACTGCCCAGACTTACAAGGGTTCTCATCCGCC
>JABUQX010009595.1:37500-44433 GCA_015478945.1 Trachelipus rathkii | reverse complement strand
TATATATATATATATATATATTATATATATATTATTATATATATACCGGTATATAATATATGATAATATATAATATAATATATTATTTATATATATATATATAACTATATATATATATATATATATAATATATATATATATATATATAATATATATATATATATATATATAATATATATATATATATATATATAATTATATATATTGTACCGCAAAAAAAAATTTATATGTGAGAGGAATATATAAAAATCTCGAAATTGGCAAATTTTTTTCAGTCTCAAATTTTTAAATAACACATTTTGAAATACAGATTTTATCAGTTGTTCATTGTGGCTTTGATGACCCATCTCCAACCGTTTAAACTACGTAAGATTTCCCAGTGAGGTGCATATAATTGTGCCATGCTTATGCAAAAGTGTTTTAGCGTAATTCGATTAAAACGTGATACTGGTTGAGGTGTCTGCTGGTACTAGTGTTCTTTCATGTAATGAATAAGCAGTTTTCAATAGATTAAGGTCAGGCTGTTCCCTAAACCCAGTGATAGAATAGCAATGTGTGTGAAAAGTATATATTAGGATATATATGATATTACTATATATATATATATATATATATTATAATTATAATATATATATATATATATATATATATATATATATTATATATATATATACTTTGTATATATATATACTTGTATATATATATATAATATTCAAGTGGCAGACTCCAGTAACTTTTTCCTACGCGTGCTCTCTCTCTCTCTCTCTCTCCTCTCCTCTCTCTCTCCTCTCTCTCTCTCTCTCTCTCTCTCTCTCTCCTCCTCTCTCTCTCTCTCTCTCTCTCTCTCTCTCTCTCTCTCTTCTCTCTCTCTCTCTCTCTCTCTCTCTCTCTTTCTATTATATATATTATTATATATATATATATATATATATATATATATATATATATTATATAGTATATATATATATATTATATATATATATATATAATATTACAGTTGTCACACACTCACGGGCAGAGCCCATTCAAGGAGGGGGTGTTGCACACATTAGTCATTCATCAACAAACGCAAACTACGCAGATGAGCACAGGCGCAGGCTTTAAGTGAGAGAGATTAAATTCAGCAGGAAAACAGAAGATGGAGAGAATTCCACAGAACAGAGTGCAGGAAGAAGGAAGCACCACAGCGAACAGCCTGGAGTTACAATATCACCACAAATCTCATGCGCGACACCATCAACCCCGTGTGGCTACGTGGCGTAAAGGTGGTGTTGACGCGAGTGATAAAGTTCCCTCGAGTACCTGCCGCTGCGGTACCTATAGAAAAGAGATAAAGCACCAAGATCGCGCCGCAAAGATAGTGGTCAGAAAACTGGAAAGTGCGAACAGTTTATAAGCCTTTTACCTTTGACCGACCCTATCCAAAGCGGGTGAAACCAGAACCCCAGTATGAGGCAAGTTTACTTTTTCTTCCATTGGGCAAGGGCGAATGAAGCCCTTTGTATTGCTGGAGCAAACTGAGAAGAGAAAAAAAGTCTCGCAGCCTAAACAGAACTCCCAGTTCTTTGAGGCCGCCCCTAGCAACACGCATTGGTGACGGTTTCCAAAACATTTTTTTGTTTATGTTAGGCCAAGGATGTTTATTGTCAACAGGAGAGACTAAGAGAACCGTCGAAAGAGAAGGAAAGTTAGAAGGTGTCTAGAGACGAGAGAGATTTGTTAGAAGGTCTGTGTTTTAAAGAAATTGAATGTTCACCAAGGTGAGACTCCCCACCCAGAATATTATCCAGTCAACGAGAATAGATAATCGGAAAGATTAAGACGAGAGGCAATTCTAGAAGGAAAAGAGGAAGCAGAATTGAATGAGTTGAAGAATGAAGGCTCGAGTCATCGGCATACGAGTGGATAAGAGTTTAGATGTGTAGTTGAGAAGATCATTAATGAAAGTTAGGAATAAGTAGGAGAATAGACAGAACCCTGAGGAACACCACTATTGAAAGAAAAAGAAGAAGTCGCCCCATCAACAACAGCCGTATTGAGCGATTTGAAAGGAAAACTAGACATAAGTAAGCAAAGAGAAGGAGGAACCCAAAGGGAGGGGAGCTTGGAGAGCAGTGACGCTAGCCATACCCGGTCAAATGCTTGGATATGTCCAAAGGTTATCACACAAGTCTTTCCCCATAGTCCATAAGGGCAGAAGACCTAAATCAGTTAGATAGGAACAGTATCTCGCCCGTATATTCTTCGGCGCAGAAAGCCGTGACTTGGCGATCGATAGAAGTGAAGGAGACTCAAGATGATCTAAGAATGAGAGTTGAGTAGGTTTCAAAGATCATTAGATAGAATACAGTTGAAAGAAAGGGCGATAGTTAGAAGGAAACAAGCGGCTTCCTTTTTTCGGAAACGGTGGACATGTGCGTGCGTCCAACACTGAGGGAAAGTGCTATTAGACATTAGAGGAATATAGTTGAACGATGGGCGGTGTGATATATATAATATAATATAAATATATTATATATATATATATATATATATATATATATATATATATATATATAGATATAATATTTTATATATATATAATATATATATATATATATATATATATATATATATATATATATATTATATATATATATATAATATATATATATATATATATATATATATATTATATATAAATATATATATATATATATAATATTATATATATATATATATATATATATATATATATAAATATCATATAATATATATATTTATAATATATATATATATATATATTATAATATATATATTATTATATATATATATATAATATATATTATATATAATATAATATATATTATATATATATATATATTTTAAATATTTATATTTATATAAATATAATATATATTAAAAAATATTAAATATATGATATATATTAAATAAGTTGTCCTTCTAACGTTTCTTTTTTCAAAGTTTTCTGTAGTTCATTCAGATTACTTTAATATTTTGAAAATCAATCTAAATTCACAAATGCCGTCTCCGCCATCCGATATGGGCATGAACTGCCGCCATTTTATGGGTTAAAGCGTACAACAATAGCGGCTTTTTCATTAAGACATGCATAGTTTGGCAGTATTACATTCTATTCCCTTACTTTCGCAAAAAAATTAAACATGTTAACTGGAATTTACGAATCTCCATAGCGTACTGCGTTCTACCTTATTGTCTAATCGTGCTTGAGCACGAAGTTACACGAGTGCAGGAGTCGCCTCTCTGATATCATATATATATATATATGTTAGGATGTACCTATACCAGAAAAGAGGCCGATACCGATACCGATACCGATACGTCTATTTTTTTAGGTGGCCGAGACCGATACCGATTACCGATACGAATACTTTATATTAATATAATAAATACACAGTAATAAGATAAAACATTGGTTATTCAGCAACTAAAAAGAGTATTGCATGTACAAGAAATACTTAGCCAATGTATTTCATATTTGGTGTGCCCAAGTATATTGTATTTTACTAAATTAAAATAGCTACCTTTAAGGAATAGATAATTGCAAATAATATTAATAACTTTTTTATGTTTGTGTTATTAAAAAATTATTCCATTCCATTTTCAAGTAAGTATTAACAAAGTTAGCTACTAGCTTTTATGTTTTTAACATGATTACAATTCACAAGAAGATTCTTTAACTAGCTACATATAAAGAATAAAAATAATGAAAAGAGACCTCAATAAATCAGCCGAAAAGTTAAAATAAAAAACGCTATTACTCAAACATGCATAATAAATACTCCTATTAAACATTTGCTCCAATACTCAAATTCAAAAATTCACAAATTGTGATGCAAAAACATTAAGCTTCACTCAGTATCTGGCAGAGACTGGTCTCCGTTTTGGAGGTGTTTACATTTCCTACTACACTATAAATACGGCTCTCCTCGACGATGAAGAGGTGCTTGATAATTATTTGCTGCAGCACTGATAATAATGAAAACTTTGGCCCATTTTCATGCCACCGCATTGAAAGGATTCTCGTCTGTAGACATCATCTCTAGGTTTCGTAGAGGGCCTCATCTTCTTTCACAGACTGCAATTTGAATTATCTTTGCTTTGATGACTGGCTCTTCAGTTTTTACGATGAGTTTCCCTGGTGGATCCTTGAAGGGAATGAGATGTCAATGCAATTTTTGCCATTGAACTAATCAAAGTCTAACATATCCAAATCGCTCATCGTCAGTAGGTTACTGTGCTGAAAAAGCCACCATGTCACTATCAGAGCTGTGCCAAGGTGCAGATAAGGATGGCTCCATTCTCTGTCTTTTTTTTTTTTTTTTGTCAAGCGAGCAAGCTCCTCGGTTTATCTATTTTAATGCATTTCTAGAAGTGGTTCACCGTCAGAGGTGCCATTCTTGTGGGTTATTCAGCTAGCTTAAGGATTCTTATTAGAACCTTTCTATTTAGTTTATTCTTTTTACGTTGTCACCGACCGCTCACGGGCAGACCCTATTCAAGGAGGGGGTGTTGAACGGCTCAAAAATCCATCTAACGCAAATTACGCAATGAGCACAGGACGCAGGCTTTAAAGTGAGGGAATTAAATTGAAGTAGCAAACACAGATGATGGAAGAGAATTCCACAGAAAGAGGTGCAGGAAAGAAAGAACACCGCAGCGAACCACAGTCTGGAGGTACTAAATTCAACACAAAAGCTCATGTGCCGACACGCACCCCTTGGCTAGGAGGGCGTCGTAAAGGTTGGTGGTACGTGAGGGATAGTCCCTGAGCACTTGCCTCTACAGTCCCTATAGAAAAGGGATAAAGCACAAACATCGCGCCGCAAATATAAAGGGGTCACGTGAACTAGAAAGTACAGGACAGTTTTAAGTCGTTTGGCCTTTGACTCGACCCTTTCCAAAAGCCGTATGAAACCAGAGCCCCCGCGCCCCCAGATATGAAGCAGCTCCATCAAAAGGGCAGGATCGAGACCCTTGTATAGTTGGAGTAACTGAGAGAGGAAAAAAGTTTCTCGCACTCTAAACAGAACGCCCAGTTTCTTTGAGGCCGCGCCTAGCAACCACATTGATTGAGGTTTAAAAAAAATTTTTGTTTTGTTAGGGCCAACGGATGTTTATATTGTCACCAGGAGAGACGAGAGAACCTCGAAAGAGATAGGAAAAGTGTCTTAGGGAGAGAGATTTGTAGAAGTTGGGTTTTTAAAGAATTAAATTCACAAGCTTTGAAACGACCAACCCTGAAATTCTATCAGATCAGCGAGAATAGATCGGAAAGATTAAGTCGAAGGAATTCTAGAAGTAAAGAGGGAGCAGAATTGATATAAGTGAAGAATGAAGGGTCAAGTCATCGGACATATGAGTGGATAGAGTTAGACTGTGCAGGTGAGAAGATCAATTACATGAAAAGCAGGAATAAAGTAGGAGATTAACAGAACCCTGAGGAAACCCACTATTGACCAGAAAAAGAAGTCGCCAGATCAACAATAGCCAACATTGAACGATTTGAAAGGAAGGTTAAGACAAAAGTAAACAAATGGAAGAAAGAAACACAAAGGAGGAGCTTAGAGAGCAGCTACGCATGCCATAAGCGTCAAAACCTTTGGATATTTCAAGCGCCACCACACAAGTCTTCCGTAGTTCCTAGCGGAAAAAAACCATAAATCTGTTAAATAGGAAAGCATATCGCCAGTAGGATCTCGAGCACCGAAAGCCTTACTGGTAATCAAAGAGGGGAATGGAATTCCAGATGATCAATGATATATGAATTAAGAATGGTTTCAAAGATCTTAGAAAGAATACAAGTGAGAGCTATAGGTTAATAGTTAAAAGGATAAGACCAGCTTTCTTTATTCGGAATGGTTGGACATGTGCCTTCCAACACTGAGGAAAGTGCTAGTATTGGAGCAATAGGAGATATAGTTGAACAGAGGGGTGGGGACACACCGGAAAGCACACTTCCTCAAAACTCGGAGATGAATGCCAACCAGGCCACCCGCCTTCCTAACGTTCATAGATTTCAGAGCTCAGGCACCCGATCAAATGAAATGACAGGTAAAGCATGAGAAGGGGAAGAGAAGGAGAAGAAGGGGTATACCGAAATCGGTCCAGTGTGAATTAAATGAAAAAGATTTAGGCCAAAGAGATGATTGGCTTTTCAGTTGGAGTATTAGTAAACAACAGGATCATCAGAGCGAATAAGAGGAAGGTAAAGGATGGAATTTCAGAAGTTGATTTAGAGATAGTTTTTTGGCAAGAGCAGAGAGAATTTGTCAGTAGGAGACCAAGGAGGTCAGAGCATTTTCGTTTAATGAAAGTCCGCTTTGCTCGTCCGAGAGTATCCCTGCAACTATTTCTAGCTGAATGAAAATTGGCAAGAGTGATAGTAGAACGAGAATTTTTCCACCACGATAAGCATTGTCTCTAGCCTGAATGGCCAGGGAACAGCACGATCGAGCCATGGATTTTGAGAGAGAAAAAAGATTTAGTCCAAGAAGGAATGAACCTGCCTCATCCCATAAACAATTACAGTTCCCACTTTTATCGCAGAATCGGGAAGCTTTAAGAGTCAAACAGTCCTTCAATTTAGTTAGCGTGAAGCAACGCATGCCCCAATCCGCCAGATCAAAGTGACAGAAAAACCGCATAGGGCAGGGGAAAGTATTAAAATTAAAGTGATATAAGTTGTGGTTCAGATTTACGATAGAGCAAGGTGGATGATTTATAGCAGGAAGGACTGTGGTGAACATAGGTCAGGTGTTCAAGATCGGTTTGGGACTATCCGAATGTGTGTAGGTTATTTAATCATTGCTCCAGATATCGTTGAGAATACTGGATGATTCGGCTTCCTCCCAACTAAATCAGTACGAGAGGAATCCAACATTCAGTTTTGTGTACATTGAAAATCCCCTA
>JABUQX010009595.1:0-27500 GCA_015478945.1 Trachelipus rathkii | reverse complement strand
TATTATATTATTATTTTAGTATTATTATTATTATTTTTATTATATTATTTTATTATTTATTATTATTATTATTATTATTATTATTATTATTTATATTATTATTAGTAGTTAGTAGTAGTGTAGTAGCTAGATAGTAGTAGTAAGTAGTAGTAGAAGTAGTAGTAGTAGTTAGTAGTAGGAGTGAGTGTAATTATTGTTTGTTTACAGTATTCATTATTATTATTATTTTTTATTTATTATAATTATTATTATTATTATTATTATTATTATATTTATTATTATATTATTATTATCATTATTTTATTATTATTATGTTATTTATTGTTATTATTATTATTATATATTATTATTATTTTGGTTGCTAAAGTTTTTTTTCAAATTTCTCATAACTATATTTTATTATTGACAGTATCAAAAATTATTCAACATATTTATTAATTAAAATGTTTGTCACTGAGTTAACAAGAAAAAACCCAATACAAATAAGTAAAGCTATTTTGTTTCATTTGTGTATTTAAATAATGTGTTAGGGAATGAAAATTTGTTGTTCTAACTGCTAATGTCAAAACGAAAAGTATATAGTCAACCACACTTATTTCGCAGATTCAGAAGCAATCATAACGTCATGCTTTACTTAGTCATTCTGGTATCAATTCTCACGCTTAAAAGTGAAATTAATTTGCATGACTTATTTCCTCTCCAAAAGATAAAAAGAATCTGCCATGCAGAATTTTCGATCACCCGAGTACAAAAGAGTTCTACCATTAAGTTTTTTTTTTTACATAAGATCCCTGTAATATATTGTAAACTGTGGTTTCTTTATGAGTGATAGCTTTTTAAAAGTTCTTGAAATAAAAATGCTTCCTACATTGAATCCTAACCCCAATGACCGAATAAGCTCTTCAATATTAGTTCTAGTTTACTGTTATTAGAATCTGGGAATGAAAACAATTCGAAATAAAGTTCTCTCTCTCTCTCTCTCTCTCTCTCTCTCTCTCTCTCTCTCTCTCTCTCTCTCTCTCTCTCTCTCTCTCTCTCTCTCTCTCTCTCTCTCTCTCTCTCTCTCTCTCCTTTAAATCTGTTTCCACTTTTTAAAAAAATTAAAAAATATTTTTAAAAAATTTTCCCAGTTTTTTTGGAAAATAAGAAAAAAATTAACTTTCTTGCATTAAATATATTTAAGACCATTTCTAATTAAAACGTACATAAAAAATAACATTGAAGATAATTAATTTTATTGTTTGGTACAGGTAATGCTGCAGTGAGGCGTATGGCAATAGGAATGCAGTCTGTAGTACTTTCATATTTGGAGCAATGTAGCAGTTACTCTCATCATATATATCTGCCAACGTTGCACCCTCTTAAACTAACGAGTGTGCAATGAGGCAAAAAGAATATATACTATATATATACTATACTAATATATATACTAGATATATTATATATATATATATATATTAAATATATATATACACACGTCAAACCTATTTATATACAAATAAAAATCATAAAATAAAAATTCTATAAAATAAAATATTATATATAAATATATAATAATAATAATAATAAATATAATAATATAAATATAATATTATATAATAATATAAATAATATAATATTATATATATAATAATAATATATAATACAATAAAAAAAACTTTATATAATACCTAAAACAAAATAAAAGTAAAACTAATAACAAAATAATAATAAATATATATACATATATATATATATATAATATATTTTAATAATATCAAATATACAACCTTTACAAATAATATATAACTATATATATATACACCTATAATATTAATAATAATATAAATTATATAAACTAATATATATACTATATATATAATATATATATATATACATTCTTATATTCTAGCCTACCTATTTCGTTAAATATTCTCTCATTCTAAAAAGTCAAAAGATACCGTTACAAAGAAAAAAAAAACCAACATATAAAATAATAAACTAAATATAATAAACTCAATACACTATATATATATATATATATAATAGCTAAATATAATAATATATACATACTCATCTATATAATACTAATACTATATAAATATATATATTATATATATATTAAATATAATATATATATATATAGTAACTATATATTTATATATAATAATAAATAAGAAATAATACTTGAACAAATAATATAACATTGTACCACATCAATACCGGTATTATTTTTAATACGTAATATATTATATATATATAAACTATAATATATATATATATATACTAAATACTATACCCTTACATTAATATATTGGTAAATTACTAATACTTCGTCTGAGGTTCGAATATTCGATATCTAAACTATATCAACCCTATATCGAGATATTGAGAATAATATTCGATATAATTCGATAATAAATTTATATTAATAATACAATCTAACACCAAATATATAATCTAAATAATATATATATAATATAAATAACTTATCCTATAATAATTATTATATATAATATATAGTATATATAATAATATAATAACTAATAATAAAAATATAAAAAATATAAAGTATGTAGTGTCTAAGCTGACATGTAATCTAAAAGAACGACCAGCCCCTACAGTAAGGCATACACATTGTTGCATATACATGGCACAGGAAAAAAAAAAGACTTTGACCGCAAAAAAAAAGGGCGCCCGAGTGTTAGGGGTGTTTAAAACTAACGAATACCATACGGCCAATTATATATATATATAATAAATAAATATTTATATATATATAATATAATATAAATATATAATATAATATAATATATATTATACAAATAAATATATATATATTATATATATATAATAATAATATAATATATATATTTATAAAATATATATATAATAATATATAATAATAAAAAGAGTAGTGAGTTACTTGCAACCAACGTGAAGTAGAATCGGGTCGTCATGTGTTATCTCCACAAAATTCCACCTATTTTCCTTAAACATTTGGCACATATAAATTATTTACCTAGCTTTGTCTCTTGTAAAATGCAATGAAAATGCTTTAGGAAGACTTGTAAAGGCCATTCTCATTATAAATATGTACTAAATGACAATTTAAATTAAAATATTTAAAAGCACTAAATAAATAAATAATCTTGTAAATTAACTATAAATATATATATATAATATCATATATTATATATAAAAAATATTATAATATATATATATATATATATATATTAATATATACCTATATATAATATATATAGTAATAATAATAATATGATATAATAATAAAATAAATAAGATACTATATATATATATAATATAATATAATATAATATAATATATATATATAATATATAATTAGTGAATTAACTTGCCCTAGTTAGTTTGAATCTTTCGTCATTAGAATATAAAAAAATTGTACCTAATTTTCCTTAAAATTTTGACCGAAATTATTACCTGCTTTGTCATTGTAAAATGCCCCAATGAAAAATGCCTTTAGGAAAGACTTGTATAAAGGCTCACCTTCTCATTAATAATCATCATATTAACATGACAATAAATTAACATATTTAAAAGTCAACCTAACATAAATAAAATAACGTTTAATTTAGTTTAGCACAAAAAGCGAGATCAACTCTTTCTCTATAGGTGAAAATCCGAAAGAGAGCTTCTTTGTTTTTTAACTCTCGATATTTCAAAAGGTTTTCGGTTCACCGATATTATTAACTATATCAAGACTAATTTCAAACCAATATCGGAATTTCGAAACTCAGACGAAAGATTGAAATAAGCCATATATATAAAAAATAATAAAAAAATATATATATATAAAATAAATACTTATATATAATAATAATAATACCATATATATTTAAATATTAATATATATATATAGAACCTGTCCTTTAAAAGGAAGTTAACGATATATATCAGAACGACATTCAATCGGATTATTTTCTTAATCGATTGTTTCAAAAACGCGCAATAGAAAGCTTCGGGTATACCAAAAAACTTTTTTTTTTAACTAAAAGGAATACCAAGATTAAATCGCAAAGAGGAAAGAGTCAGGGTCTCTCGGCCCTCCGGGGGGGATAGAGGGGGGGACGAAGTCCCAACCCGTCGCTCTCTGTCCCACTGTCGGCTCGAGCCCAACTTAAAAAAAATTTAAAATTAAAATTAAAAATTAAAAATGCACGTTTTTGGCAACTAAATTGCGCATCCTTTCTATTGGAAGAGGTTAGCTAAAAACGTGACACTGCAGGGTTTCACGTGTAAGCGCCCTTACGCGATTTTCAATCGCTCGTTCGATATATATCTGTTAACTTCCTTTTAAAGGAGCAGTGCACTATATATATTATTATATATATATATAATTATCAAGATATAATATAATATAAATATATAAAGTATATATAATATAAATATATATATATCATTAATATATATATATATTACTATACAAACAAATAATAAAATAATATATATATTATATACTTAAGACTTTTTACCCCAAAGGACAATCATGTAACTAAGAGAAGGCAACCATACAGATAAAACAAATTATATATTTGGAAACAGCGGAAAATTTTAAGAAAGTTTCTAAATTTAATCTTTCTTTTTTTTTATTCTTTCGAAGAAAATTTTAGAAAAAAAATTGTTTTTTTGGGGCTTCATTTGGGTCGAAACGATTGCTCGCCGATAGAAGGCCCCGTTAATGTCCACCTAGAGGCCGAGAGACCCTACATTGATATCTTAGCGGAAGCTCTTACTCTAGAGTGTTCGTTCGTATTATAAATCATAAACTTATTATATATATATAAAATATAATATATAAATATATATATATATATATGATATATTATATAAAAAAACTATATATATATATAAATAATAGATAAAGTAAATAATCTATATATACTATATATATATATATATATATCCATATAATAATACGAACACACAAAAACTATAATAATATATATATATATATCAATTTTTTTACATGTTTCCCATTTTGTTGATAACCCTACGTATATTGCCAAAAAAAAAGAATTAGATCTGTTAATCATTACGATGTTCTAAATATAAATTAACTCAATTTAAATAAATCTATTCAAACTTTAAAATGAAATATTTACAGCACTAATTAGTAGAAAATACTTACATTGGCAAGGACTACAAACTTGTCATATTTCTTTCCCTGACAACCAAACTGTTTATTTGAAATTGTAAAATTTAATACGGAAAAGTATATATGTTACTATATAAAAATAAAAACTAATTTCTTTTATATAAACATTTAAGCACTAATTGTTTTTAAATTCAATGTATAATTTTTGCAGATAAAATATTCATTGGTTTTAGTGTAGCTGTTACCGTTTTTATTGTACTATGATGTATATGCTTCAAAGCCTGACCAATAATATAAAATATAAAAATATAAATTAATATATATATATAAAATATAATAAATATAATCATATATTAATAATATATATAAATATAAATATATAACATACCGATATTAGTATATAACGTAATTATAAATAATTATATCTCATATATATTGATATAAAACAAAAAAGATAAAACATAATCGTAAAAACCATACATATAAAATATTATAAATATTCACCACCCAATATAATACCCGTATACTAATTACATATATACACATATACCCTATATATATAATATATATATATATATTATATATATATATATATATATATACTCCTAAAAGCCTAATAGATATATACTACTATATATTATTACACAATAATAAATTATAACTCAATATATATCACGTATATTTTATATATATATATAATATATATATATATACCACAAAGACACCCAAAAAACAAAAAACGAAAAAAAAAAAAAAAAAAAAAAAAAAAAAAAAAAAAAAAAAAAAAAAAAAAAAAAAATAAAAAAAAAAAAAAAAAAAATATAATAAAATATACTACCTCACTCTACATAATACTATATCAAATATAAATATATAAAATAATAAATATAATAATATAATATACAACAATATAATAAAAACCAAACACAAACACAACAAAACAATAATCATATAATGATACAGGAATATAACTCTCAACAAAAAAAAGAAAAAATACATAAGTTAGAAATAAATAAACAATAAATTAAAAAATAACAACTAAATCACAAAAAATATCATATAAAATAATATAAATAACCAAAAATAAATAATTATATATATAAAAAATAAAATATACATATATATATTATAAACCAAATAACCCTATATATATATAATAAACCCCTCATATATATACTCAATACTACCAACAAGCTAAACCCACCCTATACTGATCTAATAGTATAGAAACCCAGCCCGCAACAAAATACACACCCCCTACTACTAAATATCATGCTACTAAATCCATTGAGTTCACTAAAGTATTTGCCTTTTGTCTCCTATATTCGTGGGATAGGATGTAAAAGATAAAAAACGAATATTGTAGATAAGCGAGAATTCGAGTACAGATGTACTACGCGCAGTACCAAGGAGACGCATATAGCTGCATAGCTAGAAACTAGGTTCGATAGTGAAAACGTAGGCACCATCGAGGATGACACCCAATCAACCGAGGGATCACAGAGATCAATAATCCAGCGACTTCTGGAAACCCATTAAGTATAACCACTTCTTTTGATACATGCTATTAATTTAAGTATGTTAAATGCAATAAACGATAAGAATTTTGCCATATCCACCTAGCATTTTTCGTGGCGTAATCATAAGCGTTATTATCTAGCCTTTAGGCATGTTTTTATTGGGTTTCAGAGGTTGCTGATCGATTCTTGTGGTCCACGAGTCGATTGTGTGCATCCCCAGGTGCTACGCACTGCACCTCGCCCCGCTTTAGCTCGTACCGAGGTGTCGCCTGGCTGTTGCAGTATATCTGACTCGAGTAGGTCTGTTAATATTCTCCGTGTCCTAAGAAAAAAAAGAGGAAGAAAAAATTTTCCTTAAAATATTTTCTGTAAATGACTGTTACACTGTCTCAGATATGCCTGTTGCGTTATAAATTATTAACCTGAATCTTGGTAAATAATTGTCTTTTAACGAGGCCAAATGTCGTAAGCCTACCTGTTTTGGTAAAATTTTTATGGTTAGCCGAGCCAATGGTGGTGTGTAGCATCGCTCTTTTGCGTATTGTTCGCGGTCTGAACTTTATTATTATGGTTTCTTATGTTGCTACCATGAAGACAATATGTAGGTATTTATGTGTCTGTCTCGCTTTACTTGGCGTGACTGGCCAAAGACGGTTGCCCTTCGGGATGGGCAAATTCTGACTGCATTTTTTTCTTTCCGGTGGTTTTTTAGAGACTGCGCCATTTTTCTGGTGGGGGATAATGTAATGGGGCCTGCTGCCATTGCATTCTTTTTTTTACCACCTTTCAGAGTGGATGAGGCCCATCTCATTCGGCAATGGGTCGAAGGCACGTAGGGGTTGAGCGAAAGAGCAGTGGAAGGTCTTCAAGGGAGAGCTTTTCGGTGGTTGTGAGCGCAATATCAAATTCCACCATTTAAAGTAGGGGCTCTGTGTATTTTGGGATTTATATACTTACTGTATATTTACATATATATGTTAAAAATGCAATGCCACATTTTGGTCGTAGTTACTTTATTAGTTCCTTTTCCCTTCCCAGATTAGGTAAATTAGAAACCAAATTTGGTTTAAAGATACCGAAAATAAATATTACTGTTCCATTAAAAAAATTTAATATTAGAAACAAATGAAAGTAGTAAATTGCTTCGCGCTACTGGAAGGTTACAAAAGATTTGAGGCATTTCATCAGCTCACTATTCTTCGATTGAAAGGAAATCAATAGTGAAATTAATCCTTATCTAGGGTACGTTGTTTTTTAGTTGTACCTCCTGCTGTTTGCTTATATAAAGTTGCAATTGATGTTTCTGTTGAATATCTATTGTTTATTTTTCCAATTTGCAGTATTGACATTTGGCGTCACTGAGAGTCTTGAATAACTGCGATTTTTTCTGCAGGGAATCAAACTTTTGCGTAGCAAACCTACTCGGAAGTCGATCTTGAAAGTTGTGATCGCGAGGCTTGGTGCTTCATTTTTTGGTTGGAGCACAGATAGCGCAGTTTCCTTCGACGCATACACCGGTGGACAATTAATTCGATTCCGGGGGACTCCGGAGTGTTCTCATTAGTTTACTGTACTTCACCCCCGCCGCTTGACTCAGTTGTGGCTCATAATTGTCGTGAAAGTATCATTTGCAAGGTTTTGCGGGCCAAAGGTAAGCAGCCGGCGACCTTTTTTTTGGTTAATGTACCACTGCAGCTTATGCCAAATGCTTTTTTCCGATGGGAGAGGTTCTAATAAGCTCAGTGACATTGAGAATTTAAGGTTAGTAATAATCTGTATAACCATTAGTCTTAACCCTCTAGATCGTCATATTTGCGTTTTCTTTTTTTCAAGCTGCTAGGGGGTTGGTGGAATTATTCGTGTATTTATTGGCAGTACACTCACTAATCTTTGCTTGTTGAGGTTGTAAAAGTACTGCCCTTTCTCTGTCCATACTATAACTTTCGAGAGAGAAAAGCACTAAATATAGTTATTTTTTGGTAAATTGACACAACAATCATGTTCTAATGATATAGTTTTTCCGAGCTTCTAATTTTCCTTTTTGATATGCGATTAAATTATGACATACTTATATGATATGTATATTTTGCCTTGTTAATTCGTATCAATCTTGATTATATGAGTAATGTATATGCCTCGGATCCATGTACATATTTTTTTGTGCCAGTGCGCGTGCTCTAATTCGTGAATTACAACATTAATGTTTATTGTCAGGGTTCCACACGAGCGATAAGATCATATATTTATATGGGTTCTATTCTGAATGTTTTCCTGACGGTAATTTAATTTTTCTACGCTACGATCTGGGTTCAAACTTCCGTATTGAGCCCGGTTCCTGAATTCTGAATAGGCGTGTACTATTCCGGATTTCGAAAAATGGTTATAAACTATTATATATAATTATTTTCTTCTTATATATTAAGAATTGGATGGTGCAAGCCACCAGCATTGTATATATTGTCTTGTATTTTTATTAATTATATATTTTCTGTTAAGTAACTGGTGGTGTCTTCGTTTGTTTTAGCTATGAATAGCTCAGATCTCCTTAAGTAACCCTCCGGATATTCCAGTGTTCGTACCTTCATTTTTCAATTGTATCTCTAACAAAAAGGAGTTGCGCAACAGGCTGGGCTTGGCGACTGTATATATTCTATTGGCTGAATCAGTCGCGATCAATTCCTTCTATTAAGCTTTCAATTGCGCTGTAGGTGTTTTCTCTTTCTCTTTGTTTTCGATAATGCGCCCAGGGATGTGAAGGAAGAGACAAAACAGTTTACAATTTATATATATTTATATATATATATAATATAGATATATTTATATATATAATTATATAAATATATAATATATATATATAGTATTGATTATATACACACTTTTCGTAGCTTTATTATATTAATGTTTGTTTATTGTGATCTTACGTAAAAAAATGGTTTGTTGCAATTTGTTATTTAAGGTCACCTTTGTGAATCTATTAGCTCTATACCATCAGATTGGTGATAGCGTAAAATAAATCCGCATTGTATCGAAAATATATCGGTAGAATCAGATATTAGGAAGAGCACGGATCATCTTTGCTTTCCTTCCACATGTCTTTCAACTTGTCAAAGCTATTTAGAAAAAAATGATTCTAATCCCTTAGGTCGCGTATATTTATATATATATTATAATCATATATTTAATATATATAGTACTATTATATATATATATAAATATATATATTACTCTATACGTATATGATATAAATTTCTTCTCCAGATTGACACAAGAAACACTTCAAGTTCGATCTACTACACTGAAAATAGCTATTCAGTGTGATACTGTACAACGCCACAGTAGATACAGCAGACAGACAACAAGCACTCCGGGACAAATATTGAACAATACTTAATGGCAGAACAAATTACTAAGCAGAAGGGACAAACAAAATCTATGTCTGGAAACAAAAAACCCCGAATACAGGGCACAATGTATTAAAGTGGGGCCAAGCTGTAGCACAAAAGCTTTATAGAAGTGATGCGAGTCCTATAAATCTCTTTCGCAACACCTCCAACTTTCGATTTCACATATCTCGGCTTACGAATTGAAGTATCAAAAACATGTAAATATATTCCAGAAGATCAACCACTCTACCTAGCACATTGAGAAAGAAATACTAATTTGGCCAACTTAGATCGGTCAGCCGACCATACCCTTTTTTTTCCTAAGCAACTTCAGCGCTTGGAGTTCATCGCGTTCACGGTGATGTCCTCTGCTCGAGACAATGGTTGTTCACTTGAGAGTCGGCAGTCTGCTAGACAAAATAAATAGCCGCTGGATCAGAAGAAACCCGGGGAGCGTGGGTACTTCGTTGCCGAAGTCGGGGCCCGAACAAAAAAGATAAGGACAAATGCATGGAATTTTTTGCAAGAGGAAAAGACCTGAGCGAGGAATAAGAAGTACGTTAAATAGAAAATGAACACCTCTTTCACTCCCCTAAACAGGGTAAAACATTAACTTAGGAAAATCTCTAAAATCCTAAAATTTAAAGCTACGAAAGGCACTAAGAAGTGTCTACAGGTCAATCAAATCTCAAAACTATACATTCAAAAACTCCTTACTACGTAACGTCGGTACCCAAGACATTTTTCGACATTGTTTGCATAACCAAGAGCTGATTATGGTCATTCCGAAAGTCGATATTATCATTAACATTTTAATGTTTCATATGTTTATATATGGAATAACAACAAACAAAATGCTTGAAACTAAACATGTTCAGCACATACTTAAAAGTAGCATTAATGTAACATCTGCTTTTTCAAACTTCATAACTTAAATGTCGACTGTGGCTTCAATTCAAATAGGAAGTTTAAAAGCTTTAGTTTTGCCAAACTTTGACTATTTGCTTAACAGTAGTTGGGAACGGAATGCCAAGATTTCCCATTATCAAAGTAGCATCCGTGTGTATATGACTTCTTTAATAAGAGCTAAGACAAAATTTTTTTTGAAAACTATTCGACTTCCAACTCACTTAGTCCTAATTACTTGACTTAGGAACTTAGTCAACTGAAGGTGTGTGACAGGTATACCGAATAAAGTTTTAAATGTATTCTTTTACAAAATATTTACCGAATAGCTTTGCAAAAGTATTCATTTGCAAATATTTACCGATTAAAGTTACTAAAGTATTCTTTTTACATAATTGCAACCATAATTCTCATTTCCAATATTTTTATTAACTCTGCAGAGAATCTTCGATAAATATCGTGGGTTAAAACTCGGCCAACACTGTGTCGAACCTCATACTGTGGGTGTGTAACAAAGACTATGGGTCGATTTGTTTTTGTTGTATTTTTTTTTTTTATTTTGGGATGAATGTTTCAAGATGATAATAATTAGTTCGTTTTATATATATTTTTTATTTTTTCTTTATATCTTAGGTTTTTACGGTTCACTAACTATAGACCCCTCATGAACTTATAAAACGTGAGGTCAGGCTGTGCTTAAGGTAGCGCCCAGGCTCTCATCAAGATTGTGGCGCCAACTGGCTTTGCATTAGTTGTTCACGTGCACGATAAACTCGATGGATATTATATGTGCAATTAGCGATGGTTGTTTCACTAATGAAAAGCTAATGGGAAGGAAAACCAGTAGTAGCCGGTTGGGCCAGGGATTTCACGGAACATACTTGAAAGTAGTGGAGAGACAGTTAAAAAACCCACATGGGCGCCTATTGAAGACTGTCCTCCCATCAACTAGAGTAAACTAGAACGCAATCACCCAACCATGTCCTGCAACCCCACACAAGCACCAGGGGTAGGATTGACTACCCATAGTTTTAGATTAGCGTGCGAGCTGACAATATAAATTTTTTTTTTTCTTATTAAATGCTATGGAGTTTGATATCGCAGTTTATTTTGAAACAGCGCTGCCTATCAATAAATCTATATTTATGAAGGCACGTTTGTTGTAATTATTGAGTTCCAATCGACGTAATTATTGAGCTTATACCATATCTAAAATAAAATAAATAGTAATAGCAGCGCAGAGGTGTGAGGTGTGCACCCCCGATTTTTTATTATAAAAAGTACAAGATATACTCAAAAATAATGAAAACGAAAATGCCTCTGTCTTAGAGAAAAAGAGTTACGGCTGCTCAGTTTTGTTAAAATTCCATAGAGAGTTTTCTATATTTTGGTTTTTTTTATTTTTTTTTTTTTTTTTTTATTAACATCAGTATAGTATCCAGCTTGAAAAGAACATAGAGTTTACTCAGTAAGTTTTATGAAAGTCTCAAGCCGCCAAAAGTTAAACGATTATCAATAGGACGTCGAGCTTCATAATTTCTAAAATAAATTGTGCGGGACCCTACAAGTTGCTTTGCTTTTAGGGGTCATGCTAAAGTTTTAGGTTTATGATATAAGAATTTATTTATTCACATTGAGATAGAGTTTTATGCCTGTGATCATACGGGACAAAACTAGGTCACTAACACTGAACTGAGAGGGGCTGAAATGAGAGCCCTAACCTTCGACTGGGATCAAAATAACGCTCAATCGGGATAGTTTTTAAAAGCTTTGAAAGAGAGGCGCTATAAACTTTTTTTTTTTCTTAAAGAGCGAAGATTTTCGTTTTTCATTATTCTTCGATTATTTAATTCTTTTTTAATTTTCATCGGTGTATTTAATATAATATTATATTATATATATATATATATATATATGTAAGTATGACTACTATATATATATTTTTAATAGACTAATATATATAGTTATTATATATATATATATATGCCAGATCTAATATATCCTACATGTAACTAGAAAACGATAACATCTACAGGAAAATAAATAACATTTGATTTCAGCAACGTAATTTCCTCGACAAAACTTTAAAAAAAATTTAAATTATATTCTAATATTATTCATAACACCTTAATATATGATTGACAAAAAATAAATTATTCCAGTGATATTATAATGTTAAATAACTAAATTATTTAAATATGTCGTGAATACGTGGATCTTTGGGGTACTATTTCTATATTAGTGTCTGAAATATATATAAATAAATCATAGTAAATCGTAAAACAGTGATTTGTGGGTGATAATGTTTTGATGAATAATATGGTAATCTAGGTCACATTGAATTTTTAATTGTGGAATATGTGTGGGTTAAATCAATAATTAATATTTTGTGAATATTGTCGCTCACATGATATTAATATATTCAAAACATAGTGCTTGCCAGTGATAGTGGATAGTAGTGATAATATTTTAGTAAATGATTAGTGTAGTATATAATGGTGTGTATTTATTATTGTATATATATGTTGTGTATTGTATATGTATTTTAGTTATGAATAATGTATTTTTAATATATTATATAATATTTATAATATATATATATGTATATATATTATATATTAACTAATATATATATATATTTTAAATATATTTACTTTAGTTTATAATAAAAAGCAGCCGATAGCGCATGTAGTAGAGCACTCGCCCCAACACAAAGCGAGGCGGGTCCAGGTTTCGCCCACTAGTTCGGGAGTGGGATTGTGAGCTTATTCTCTCTGTTTGCTCGCGCTTTCGTCGCTATGCTTCGGACGTGATTAAGTGAGTACACCTCCTTCTTGAATAAGGCTTTGCCCGTGTTTTATTTTGCGCAAAAATCTCTTGGTAAAAAAAAAAAAATAAAAAAATAAAAAAATAATTGGTCATCACTTCAAACGTGTATGATTTACGCATGTGAATTGACCTCTGAATCCCTGCATTAGTTCTCGAGAGCAAAAGTTGCCACACATTACACTTTTTTATATTTTTATTGGCTGTGGAGAAAATGTTTTTTTCGGTTCTCTTATAGCTCCTTTTTCTGGGTTTTTGAGATCCCTTTACGGAGGGCAAGAGGGGGGGACGAAGGCTCCCCCGTGTTGTTTCCCCGCAGTTGCCGAGATGAACCCGTGGCACTCTCTCCATCGTTTTATTGGCCATAATGTCCGGTATTCTTTGTTATTCAAAGAAAAAATTTTACAACATCTTGGGCAACTTTTGATGCTCCTTCCAGACCAACATCCAGCTTCTTCCGTCTCTCCCTTCAAATCTCAACCCACTATAATTATTTTCAACATTTCTTAACAGATTAGAGTCATAATAAGACTAGCGCGGTCTGGTTTTTTACATTTCTCTTTTGTTTAATTTCCAAGCGGTAAAAATTTGGTTCCTGATAAGAAAATGTACTTATTTTTGATGCTGTAGACTGTTCTATGGGTTTTTATTATTCTACTATTACTTTTTATTGGAAGAGATAACGAACTATGTTTAGAAGTTTTTTGTTTGTTATATGCTCGTATATCTATATTTCTACATTTGTTATACTTGAACTAGTTAGGTCTTTATACCTTGCGTCCTTTTGCTTTTATAAATATAGTTTATATGTAATCATTCACTATAAAACTATATATATATCTTATAATATTATATACTATACTATACTGAGGTATGAAATTCTTAATAATCAGATCTTTCTTATCTCTGATATATTCTTAATGATTTTTATAAAAATTTGTGGATGACACCCTCCTTGTTATTATTACCAAATTGATGTTTTGATATTCTTATGAGAAATAATGCGAAATTTGTGATATAAATGAATTTTGACATTCGAAATAATCGACAGGTAAGCATCTCAATGATGATTCTGTGTTAGTAGACGCAATTTACTGATGTTTATAATTCCCAAAGCTTAGTCATATGCCTAAACTTAATTGGGTCCTAACACGAATTTATTTTAAACGAAAATTTTTTTGTAGATTGATTATACTATATTTAAATATGAGAGAAGGTTTTGGCATCACTGTTTTAATACTTTTACAGGGGGATGAAAAGCAAGAAGATATTATGCAAAAAAAAAAAAAAATAACGATTTCGCAATTAAAACAAATTATCATGCGATTTCACAAGAACATTTTTAAACCTCAATAAAATAAATTGATATTTCATTGACAAATAGTGATATTTTTTTCTGATCAAAGTGAGACTTTTTTATTTCTACAATAATATTAATTTAACATTTAGAAAAGTATAAAACAGTGGTGCCAAACCGTCTCTCATATCATAAATCGTAATTATTACCAAAAATATTTTTTTTCGTTTATTCGTATTTAGGAACAAATTATGTTTTGATTATAGACAAATTTTTTCAATATACACAATAAATCGAATGTGTCTAACTTGAAGACGAAACTCGATCAAACTCACTGTTGATTTTTTTCAACCTGTAAAATTTAATTTTTTAATTAACAACACTTTGCCAATCGTTATTTTAGGAATATCGAAAAGAAAGGAGTGAAATTTTAAAAATGATTGAGTTTTTAAAATCTGGTGAACTCTATAAATATTACAACGGTCTATTTCGGGTTATTTTATATATTTCAACTTCTTTTTCATTCAATAAATCGCAGGCAAGGTTGTGATAGTTTGTAAAGTATACGTTATAAAGTGTACGATTTTACTATGTATACTTATTAAAACTTCGTATTAACAGAAACTTAAATGGGGCCTAAAAGGCGATTACCTATAAATATTATTTTGTCTTGTATTGGATGAAAAACTTTATATAAGTTGAGGAGAAAGAGAAATATTGGGTGAAGAAGAATTAAGTAAATGTAAAGAATAATTTAAATAAATCTGATTCAATAGAATTTATCATGATCACATATTTTGTTCAGTTAATCAATAACTTATTAGGAATCAAAGTGTGAATAGCTAATTTGGAGTTAGCTAATTAGAACTGTTCATTTATCAAATGCATTCCTTTAAAATGCACCCGAATATCTCTAAATAATTAAAAATATCTTATTTATAATTTTATAAGATTTATTTTTTTTCTTGCAGATACACAATCTAGTGTTGTTTCGGTTGTTATTAAACTGTAACATTCTATATATCTCTAATATCTATCATATATGTAATTCGCACTAGTAACTGTATGATATATATATAACTAACCCTAATAGTATATCATCTACTGTATATCGATATGGATATATTATAATATATTATATATAATATATACTAATATATATATCGCCCATATATATTATATATAGCATATATATATAGAACAAACTATATACTATATATATCAATATATATTATATATATTAATTATATATATATATATATAATAATATCATATATATGTTAATCTCATCACATCCCTATATATATCATACTCCTACTTATTATATAGGGGTTATGCGGAGCCAACACCAGAATGCACAGCCCCCTACCACACTTGCTGAGACACGGTTGCTACTTAGGAAGATTATGATATGTTTTGGTATGTATTCGTTAGGATTTAAATATTTTAAATCATTAATCCATTGGTACTTAGTATAACCTTCTTAACGTTACAGTATGTCCGGAATATTCTAGCAACTAATAATCATTCGTAATAAAAAATCATTATGAAAGAAATACTTGCTTGTGAGTACGCATTAAATAAAAATATTTTCATCAACTCAGATTTCCAGTCTGGTTCAGGCAAGTCTCCTGATTCCAGCCTCTACCTCATACCATTTATATATTATTATATTTTGTAATTTATATTCATTAATTATTATAATTATCATTTCTTATTATTCCTTACAGTATATAAGGCCCAAACATTGTTATGCCCAAGTACTGAAATACTGGACCACATACACATAGCTGATTACTTACTGCAGTTTCTTCAATATAACTGCTTATTCTGATGTTCAAAATAAACATTTGTGAGTTCTCTATATGACGAACGAATTGATTCCAACTATCCTGCCCTGAGGAGGAAAGGAGAAGTGTTAATACAGCCGATATAGTAGTGCCTGTAAGAATCTTCTACTCTCTCTCTCTTCTCTCTCCTCATCTCATGCTCTCTCTCTCTCTCTCTCTCTCTCGTCATCTCGCTATCCCTCTCTCTTCCTCTCTTCCTCTCCTCTCTCTCTCTCTCTCGTCCTCTCTCTTCTCTCCTTCATCTCTCTCGATCTCTGACTGCTCTCTCTCTCCTACCATCTCTCTACTCATCTTCTCTCTCAGTCATCATCTCGTCCTGCTGAATAATCTCTCCTCGTCTCGTCTCTCATCTTTTCGTCTTCTCTCTCCTCTCATCCTCTCTTCTCTCTCTCTCGCTCTCTCTCCTCTCTCTCTCTCTCTCCCCTACTCTTCTCTCCTCTCTCCTCTTCTCTCTATCATCTTTCTCTCTCTTCTCTCTCTCTCCCGATCTCTCTCTCTGACTCTCCTCATCGTCTCAGTCTGCCTCTCCTCTCTCTCTCTCATTCTCCTCCACACTCTCTCTGCTCTCCTCTCTCTCTCTCTCTCTCTCTCATCTTCTTCTCTATCTCGTCTCTCGCTCCTCTCTCTCTCTCTCTCTCTCTCTCTCCTCTCTCTCTGCCTCTGTCTCTCCTCTCTACTCAACTCACTCGTCTCATCTCTCTCTTCATCCTCTGCTGTCTCCTCTCTCTTCTCTCTCTCTCTCTCCATCCTCAATTGTTTACTCAATCGCTCTCTCCTCTTCTCTCCCTCTCGTCTCTCTCTCTCTCTCTCTCGTCTGCCCACTCTCTCCCTACTCTCCTCTCTCTACTCTCTCTACTCCTCTCTGCTCTCTCTCTCTCCTCTCTTCTTCCTCGTCTCTCTCCCTCTACTCCTCCTCTCTCCTCTCTCTCTCTCTGCTCTCATCTCTCTGCTCTCTCTCTCTCTCTCTCTCTCTCTCTTCGCTCTTCGTCTCTCTCTCTGCTCTCTCTCTCTCGTCTCTCTCTCTCTCGTCTCTCTCTCTCTACTCTCTCATCTCTCTCTCTCTCTCTTCTCTTCGTCTCTCTCTCTCTCTCTCTCTCTCTCTCTTTCCTCATTACTTTTAATTATACTTTGTTTTATGATTATTTTTCCTTCTTCTTTTTTATTTTATTTTTTTTCTAATTCTATAAATTGGAACTCAAAACAAGTTCTGTGGGATAGTATTAAAATAACATGAAAACTATATAATCATCAATGATTTATTTATTATTTCTCATTACAGAACATTATTTCAATTTCCGAATTTTCAATGCAATTTTGGTGGACAGAGCATGAGTGCAGCAGCCTGAGCAAATGTTGGTACAGAGTAGGATCCTGCTATATTGGGGTTTAAGTTATTTGAAGTTCTTTTCTTAATTGGAGGTTTGCTTAGGTACTGTCTTAACAGTATTAATTTCTAATATATTTCTTGTCACAGGTTTTTAGACCATGAAAAGTAATTGGACAATGACTAGTCATCATTACACGTTCGTTCGATGGCAACTCATATAGTTCAAAATATGTGTTGAGCTGTTTAGAATATATTTATTTAGTAAATTAAGTTATATAAAATTTAATTGTTGCAAATATTTCCATTATTCTATCTTATTATTATTATAATTTTATATTAATATTATTATTATTATTATTATTATTATTATTATTATGTTATTGATTATTATTATGTATATCCAGGTTAATCTAGATCTTGGGTTGTCAGGTTCTCTTTTTATGTCAATTTATATCTTTGTATGGAAAAGCCCAAGAATGTATTGACTAAAACCTGAATTGCAGAAACCAATATGACATTACCACGTCTAAGGAACTTGAAATCTGTTATATAGTCAGAGAGAAATGTTGAAAATAGCGTTGAGAGCAGGAATCCGACACCCTCTACAGCTTGCCTTTCATCGCGTATTAATAGATCCATGAGCAAAAACCGCACTTCCACCGCCGAACCCACCGCCAGTTATGTCAGGGGCGCCACAGCGAATGGAAAGATAGAAACAGAATGTGCAAAGCGGATCAGCTAAGTTTACAAAACGCTCTTCAAAGACGGTCTCGTGTTCACATTACCGACCCAAACTTTCACGCACTCACTCAACCGCCTGCTACTCTCTTATATTCTAATAGTTAATCTAATAGTCTGTTACGTTAATTTTTTTCCCTTACACTAAAATGACGATATCATTTTATCTAGAGAAATAATGTAGTTAATATAATTTAATATATTTTATTCCCTAAAACCTTAATTGCAAACACTCTTTCCCCATAATTAACATTTTGAACACTTTGAAGCATCACATCATGATCCTGAGTTATTTGACTCTTATGATGTTCTACCAAGGTTATGTTCTTTTAGCCTTTTCCACTGGATCATAGCTCTTTCAGACATTGCCGATAAAATACGATAGTACCAAACGCTTGACACCTAGATTAAAGTAAGGCGAAAAAGAAACTTGAACTAAGCTACAATTGTAGTTTTAATCACAACGTTCCTTTGTAATGAATCAGTAAATAATTCTATTATAAGGGCTTTTTAGGGGGCAACCAAATGTCTTATCAGTTTTGCTCTCATAGCTCCAAACTGCTCATATAACTCTATGCTTCGGCTCAACATTGGAAAATTTATAACCACTAAGGTAGTAGTTATCGGCCCACGATCAGATGGCCGATCTTGTTTGAGGCAATGAGGGCAAGCGATGATTTTTGTAATATTAAATGCCTGCATTGTGTTGGTTTTAAAGCTTTTTTATTGTTTGCAGGTATTAGAATTAGATTGAATCATTGTGTAACACATGTATTACTTTTACGAATCTCTTTTGTGGCCTTATTTGTGAGTGATTTACAGTAGTCAGGACCGAATATCAAATTCTGCCAGAGGGACTGATCCTTTAAATCGATATAGATATACTTATATAGATATATATACTATATTATAGAATATATATATAACTTATTCCTTATATACTATATATAATATATTATATTATAAATTCATAATATAATATTTATAAACCTAACATATATATCATATATATATAATTAATCATATAGTATAACTAATATAATATTATATATATAGTAATATAAATTATAAATTATTACTAATAACTTAATTAATATACGCAGATATATCTATCTATATATATATTATAGTATATAATATAATAATTATCTATATATAATTATATATCTATATATATAATATTACTCATCTATATGTTTCTTCATCTTCTCTATTATTCCCAAGAATGAGGCAAGGTGCGTTACATTATCGAAAACGAAAGCCAAGGAGAACATAGACAAAGTCGAAAAGAATAGCCCCAGCCTTACCGCCCCTCTGTACCATAATTTAGTCGAGACAACCTATGTGCCAGTCAGAAGAATCCACCTAGCAGGTATGCGACAGCCGATGGACACTCACTATTGAATAGATCACGTTCAATGTAAGCTTTACTATATAATCATATATATCGGATATATATATATATATAATATCATATTATATTATTTAAATAATAAATATATTTATTATTATCTATATAATAGATAATATTATAATTATTAATAATATTTTCCCCTTTTATATTTTACTATATTATATATAAATAACATAATTATTATTATTAATATATTAGATAACGATAGTATCGGATATCAGGTGTACGGCATTTTTGAGCATCAGGATATGTACATCAGTATCGTTAAAATGGAATGATACTTAGCCGTACTGGCTTACTTTTTGGACGTGAAAATTATGAAGACTTTATAGATCATAAGAAATCTAGATCGATGAATCAGAATAGCGTAGTACAAGTTAATGGTTTTTTTTTCACTCGATTTCCGTTTTTATAGATTTTAGGTCTCAAAATTGCGTCTTTAGCGTACATTTAGCTATTCTGGACAAGCCAATTATTATAAATTAAAACTTTATCACTTTTTAGCAGTTGATCAATAGTATTTTTTTCTTGTACGCAATTTCGTGAAAGCGCGTGTGAGTGCGTGAGTGTTGTTAAACTTTCTGATATTAATATTTTAGATTTGCTGTACATAGGTTTCTAATCGTTTAAAATTAGGCTTTACGCGACGAATAATGTTCTATTTCTCCTTTGAGTTTTTGATTATTTTATCTGTCTTGTTTTTAATTTGTCGAAGTCTTGCGTGTGCGGTGCTTATAGGCAGATTGCAGAAGGCGTTTGCTTTCTTTTGACTTTACCATCAATGGCGCTTGCATCCATAGCTCTGGCATCCATGGGACATGTTAGGCCAAAAACTAAATTTTATGCTCTTTAGTCTGGTACCAATGAGCTAAGAATCATCTCAACTCGTTTAAATATAATCACTATAACTTATTTGCTATATTTCCGTTATTCGAAGGGAGGGATGCTCTGTAGATATAACATTCCAACAAATAACAACCGTCTCAGGAGAAATCTCGCGGTATCCTCACTCTTTCCCCTCACTTTAAAACTTTCGGAAGTTCTTGCTTCAAAATCTTTCTTTCCTCATCTACTACAACTATATCTATGTTCTGCTACTGTTCTCCCTACAGAAAGAATTTCATACCTTTTTGATTACCTCACTAGCTTCTCACGAGGACTGTTAGTAATCTTCTCTCCACACTATAGACGGTCCATCCATTTAGGGGATATTCAACTGTACACAAACTGCAAATTTGAGCGTTCCTCGTACTGATTTGAGTTGGAGAGCGATACAGTGTCAGTATTCTAACGATCTGAACAGTTGATTAAATAACCTAACACACATTCCGGATCGTTCCCAACCCGAATTCTTGAACACACTTGTTTCACTGTTCAACCACTAGTCCTTCTCTCTTAAGAATACCACTCGCTCCTATTCGGTAAAATCTCGAACACACCAACCTTATCATCACTTACAATTTTCAATACATTCTCTTCCAAAGTCTCCATCCGTGCCCTATGCGTTTTTGGCCTACTTGATCGGGACCGATTGGGGGGCATGACGTTGCTGGCTCACGCAGACCTATAATTGAGAGTGACTAGCCTTCTGATCTTAAGCGCTCTCGATTCTGCCACGATAAAGTTAGCAGCTGTAATCCTTGTTAATGGCCTGAGCGGTTCATTTCCTTCTGCTAAAATCTTTCCCTCAAAATCCATGGGTTTAGATCGTGCTTTATCCTAGGCCCCATTCAGGCTAGAGCATGCTTATCGGCGTAGTGAAAAAAAATTCCTCGTTCTCCTATCCTCTGCCAATTTTCATTCAGCTAGAAATCGTTGCAGGAACTCTTCGCCGAGCCAGAAAGCGGGATTTCACTTAACGAAAAGCGCCTGACCTCCTTGGTCTCCTACTGCACAAATCCTCTGGCCTCATTAGCAAAAAAAGATCTGCTAACAATTCTTAATCATCCTTTCTACCTCTTATTCCGCTCTGATGAATATTCGTTGTTAATACATCCAACTGACAAGCCATCTATCTCTTTGACCCTCTATTTTACTTAATTACAAAGCCTGGAACTCGATGTCTAGGAATTCCTCTTCCTACCTCCTTCATCGCTGCAGGTGTCACTATGCACCTTTACCTGTCATTTCATTTGATCGTAGTGGCGATGAGCTCGCTGAAATCGATGACGTATAGGAAGGCGCGCAGGTGGCCTCCGAGATAAGCACTTCCTCTCAGAGTTTTGATAACAAGTGTGGCTTCCTGCTGACCCACCCTCGACTTCACTTATTCCTATGCGCTCAATACATAGCACTTTCCTCAGTGTTAGAAGCGCGATATGCCCACTAATATCACGAAAAACATGATGTCTCACTCGATCTTCCTAACCATATGCCTATAGCTCTCATTGCTATTTTTTGACTTAAATCAATTTGGGAAACCCTTCTAAACTCTCAACTTATTAGATCATCTGGGACTCTCAGTTGTCCTCTTGTCTGGGGGGGGAGGGTCCCAGTGTGTGTGCGGTGGTCGGAAGGGGTGGTACTGGCGATATTTACTTTCGTACTTTAACAGAATCTATATGGCTTTTCGCCCGTTAGAGAACTATGGGAAGGACTTGTCCATTCAGGATAGGCGGCTTGACCATATCCAAAGCATTTGACGGGTTATAGTGGACAGCGCGTCACTTGCTCTCCCAGGCTGACGAAGCTACCCTCTTAGGATCTCTTTTCTCTTTGCTTAAGGCCTTATGCTAGTTTTCTTTCAAATCGCCAATGTCGGCTTGGTCGACTTCTTCTTTTCCTCTGTTCAATAGTGGTGTTCTAGGGTTCTGTTTTTATCTTCCTCTACTATCGTATCTCCTTGCTTTTCGATACAATGACTCGACTGCCACATACTCATCTACTCCAGTTATATGTCGTGCAGCCTTGACCCTTCAATCTTCAACTCAGTGTGTCGAGAGTGTGTCGGGGCTCTGGGTTAGTCTAAGAGGATTGGCCGGGTGTCCTGTCATCTTTCCAACTTCTATTCATCGCAGATCTGGATAGAATGATTCGAGGGTTAAGTTCGTCTAAGCTTGTGGAATTTAATTCTATTAAAAATCCCGACTGTCGACAATCTCTGCTCTCTAAAGACACTTAAACTTTTCTATCTCTTTCGACAGGTTCTCTCGTCTCTCACTAGTTGAACAACTATAAATATCATGGCTTAACATAAACATAAAAATGTTTTTGAAAAACCTCAAATAACAGGGTGCGAGGGGCGCCTAAAAGAACTTGGGTTCTGTTGTTAGCAGTGCGAGCTTGTTCTTTCCTCTTTTCAGTTATCCAGCGAATAACAACAGGGTCTCAATCCCCCAGTTATGCGGAGGAGAGTACTGACTCTCATGATCGCTGAGGGCGAGAAGGGCGTCTGTTATCCGGCTTTTCGGATAGGTTTGAGGACCAAAGGCCAAAGGACTTAAACATGGATCACTGTAGACTTTACTTAGCAGTCACTCGACGCTCGGTATAATTGCGGCGCGGATGTTGGGTCGCTTTATCACTTTATAGGTCATGTTGACGCAAGATGCTAGAAGGTCACACTATCCACCTCGCCTACACACAGCGTCTTACGACGCGGCCTCGTAGATACAGAGGGGTGCTGCTTCGGCGACAGAGGAGTTATGTGTTGATGTTAGCAACTCAGATGGTCGCTCGGTGAGGCTTCTTCTCATTTCCTGCAGAGCCTGCACGTTCTGTGGATTGCTCTTCCGATCATCTGTGTTGTCCTACTCAATTTAATTGTCCCTACACTGTGTAGAGCTGTGTCTGTGCTCAGCTGGCGTGACATTTGCTAGCACTGATTTTTTTGCAAGGCGCTTCCACCCGCCATTGAATGGGTTCTGGCCGTTAGCGGCGAGTGCAACTGTAAAAGAATAAGTAAATAAAGGTTACTATACAGAATTCCTCTAAGCTAGCTGAGACCCACCAGAATGGCACCTCCGACGATGAACCAGTGTCGTAGATAATGGATTGAAGGATAGGCGGAGTAACCGAGGGGGGCTTGCTCGAGCTTGACAAGAAAAAAAAACAAAAAAAAAAAAAAAAAAAAAAAAAAAAAAAAAAAGAGAGAGACAGGAATGGGAAACGGGCGCCGTTAGTCATGCAACCACTAGGCAAACGAGCTAATGTAGTGAGGCGTGTGTGGACTTTTCGCAAACATAAACCTAATGCAAGATGAGGCATGTCGGCATATGCTTAACTCATAATAAGTTCTATTGGCCGAAATATAGCGATTACAATCCTCATTCCACCTCTCAACAGGAACGTCCAAACACCAGGACTCATCGTTAAAAACTCGAATTGACAAGTCATCATGACGACAATAATGCAATTTTAGCAGTCTGTGAAAGAGCGAGATGACGGCATCTACGAACACATGCAGATCGCTTGCCTAAAGAGAGAAATCCATTTCCAATAGGGTGCAATGAAAGTGGCCAGTCTTCATAATTAATCATGCTTGCAAGGCAATATATATCAGCAACCTCCTTCTCGTCGAGAGAGAGCTATCGAAATAGTGCATAGCGTTCAGGTAGGAATGCTCACCACCCCAAAAAGGAGCAATCCTCTCGCACCCAACGATACTTAGTAGCTTTAATGTCTTTTGGCAGCCGACAATTCTGTGAATTTTTGATTTGAGGAATTGACATCGTTCAATATCTTTAAAGGAGCTACTCTTTAATTATGTCGCCGATGTTGTAATAGACGATTTTTATTTCAACTTTTCAGGCCAGCTGATTAATTGAGAGCGTCTTTCCTTCTTATTTTATTCTTTCATATGTAGCTAGTTAAATGAAAATCTGTCAAATGTAATAATGTAATCATTTTAAAAACATCAAAGACTAGTAGCCTAAACTTTGAATTAATAACTTACGCTTGAGAATGGGAACATGGAAATATTTTTTAAATACAACACAAAATAAAAAAACGTTATTATAATTATATTTGCAATTAATTATTCCTTAAAGGTACCTATTTAGATTTAATAAAAATATTACCAATACTTAACACCATAGCCACGTTAGACACTAGTAACTGACTAAGTCTGTTGTTTGTTTACACTAATCAGTCGTTGGTTGCCTAGCCAGTGCACAAATTGTCTAATCTATATTACTGTGCTGTATGCTTATTATTAAGTATCGGTATGATCAAGGTAATCGATATCGCACTAAAAAATAAGGTATCGAGTCTCGGTATCGGATATCGGCCTCCTTTTCTGGTATTCAGGTACATCACTAACTATACATATATATAACTATACATATATATATAATTTCACTATAATATATAATAATTACTCATATATATATACATATATTATACGTATAACTAATATATTATATAATACTATATATATACAGGGATATTATAGAATTAATTTAAATAGTATATATATTCTTATATATTATATATACATTATATAATTAATATATTACTATACTACTAGTATATTACTATACTATATATATAATTATAATACTATATACTATATTCTAAACAGTTAAAATTAGCTATAATTGGTTTACAATACAGAAAGGAAGATAATATAACAGAAAGAAGTATTAATAAACTATTGAAAAAGAGTAGGAAGGTAAAAGAGTTTGAGAAACACGATTTGAAAGATTTTATTATTTCTTTCGGCCTCATTCGTCCAAACGGAAAAATCATCAAAAACCTAGAATTACAGAGAAGAAAAGGGACAAGAGCAAATCTTGGATGATTTATGTGTTTGACTTAACTGATCTTCTAGATGAATGGTAGCAACACGAAATACTCTTTTATTCTCATAGAACATTTGAAGTGATAAACAAGAACATAAATTTCGAAGATCTTGAAATCTCACTCTTAAAAGTTAATTTGGCAGTTTGTCCATTTTATGTTTTGCACCATCTCATCTACCACCTACGATCTGTTCAGCTGTCCATTCTAACCAGATGATAAAGACTTTAAGAAGACAGAACTCAAGAGAGCTCTAGTAGTTTTTGGACTAATTAGTACGGAATTTTACAGATCCTCTGGAATGAATATTTACCAATAAAGCCATCATTGATACCCGAAGAATCACCTATTTCGGAACTGTGACGGATGATTTACAAAACTCTAGCATACCACATGGAATAGCTAAGGAGACGACAAGAAACTTATTTCCGATGAACAGTATTCATGTCAAGAAAAGAAAAGTTAGACAATGATTGAGACCTTCTTACAATTGATGCAGACAGACAAAAAGATCCATCCTATTGCGATTATCCATTTGATCATTCCATTCCGTGTTTAATCCAGAAATATTCTGAGATTGCTTTGATGAACAGTGGTTGATGGTAAAGATAAACAAATTTAAACGATCGGTTTTATTAATCATTGATTTGAAAAAATCTGTGCGAACGAACCTTGATAAGATTTCCTAGCTCCGAACGCAGCTTGTTCCGTAATACCTCTATTTGATATTACCAGAAAAGTCCATCCTCTCATCAAGAATAGTACTCTAATTAATACAAAGGAATTGGCATGACAACTCTCCTTCCCTACAAAGATAAAGCTACTGACAGGATTCTACTTAGTAACATTTCGTGCAAAGCAATTAACTCCACCCGCCCTATATTCAGCCCAATACTTCCTCACCGCAAAGTTCTCGAGAGAAGCTACCATATTACAAAGAATTGCTGCTGACTGGCACTTTAAGCTCTTCATGCATAACAATGGACTACTACATCATACCTTTATGAATATAAAAGTCAACACATTCTTGACAAAAATAACCTTCGACAAAATCTAAGTAAAGACTTTTTAGGAAGAAGTGAACATTCCGATCTAAGATCTGCAAGAAGACTGAAGCGACATTCACTTAATGATGACCTCAAGATCCGTATGCTACTCTGCTAACTTCGACAACTTTTTCGTAAATAGAATCGTATAAAAGCATCATTTTGTGAAGATTTAAGCAACCAGAAGTGTTAAAGAAAATTGAAGACACTTCGTCGAAAGTTTTCACCACTAATTAAGTGTTCAAAACCTTTTCAGGTCCTTTAAGTAATAGATATTGGAAAAAAGGAGAGAAAATGACAGTGATCGAATCATTTAAAAGTAAATCTTGCCCCGCGAA
>JABUQX010009594.1:0-10000 GCA_015478945.1 Trachelipus rathkii | reverse complement strand
TCCTTCTAGCCCACTCACCAGACGCCCATCAGCAAATTACTCCTTAAATGTTTTAAAATCAGTTTCTCAATACTTCCACTAGCTTACACATCTAGGCCTCGTGGACTTTCCAATTTGCTTTGTTTTACCCTTTATGATTTATAATCTCGTTCCACTACACATTAATTATGCTTCTCACAAATTTGTATATCAACTCACAACTTGTCCGCTCAAGAAACCCATCATATATCCCCCTAACCTCCAATCTTCACTCTTTCAATGATAAATTACCGATTCAAACTCATAATTCTTGCACCTAACAGCCTAGTTCGTTCTCAATAATCCAATCCTCTTAAATGAGCTCTCTTCACCGCCTACGCCGCTAGACAATTCATTTTCATCCCCTAATATACTCAGTTTATAGCGGTCACGGCTTAACTGGTCGTCCTTCCTGATGGTACCTCAGGAAAATCGCTCCTACCCCTCCCTATTTTAAACTCCCTCTCTCCACCACTAAAATACTACCTCCATACTTACACATTTATACCTTTATTGTTAACATATTAAATTAATAGACTTGTTACCTAGATAAAATTTATCGCGCACCAAGGATAAATCTATTCAATTAAATGATATGTCCACCAAATTATTATCATACACCCAGACACAGACACAAAATCATGATTTAATTATTGCTTACTCTATTCATCTCGCCCTCTTACAGTCTAGCCCTCTTATTTTGGCGTGCGCTACCACGAGAACCCTTCTCATTATTCCGCCATCACTAGCATATCACTTCCTTCTCTATATAAATCACTCTAACCCAATAATTTATATAATTAAAACCTCTTTTTTCTTTTTCAAACAACATACTGTTTTCAACACCTCTCTCACTCCGATTTTCGGTTCCTTATACTCATCTACTTTGTACCACCCAAACCACAGTATGTTTGTAATTTTAATGCACAATTTCATTCTAGGTCCATCTTACACCTAATTGTCCTCCTTTTTATGAAATTCATCACTGCTCACTACCTTTCCCTACCCCTTTATCCTAATTTCAGTATACTTACACAAATCTTAACGATCTCCATTTCCACATGCCTTCACTAACCCTACTCCTATAAGGAGCACCGCAAAACTCTATTATAAATACATTAGCACTCTCTAAATTTTTCACCTTTTGACTTCTAATTTCTCCTCTTCTCTTATCCCTTTTTCCCCTAAAACGTTCACACACCTGGTCACTTCTCGCCCATAGAGCACCCACTTTTAAATACTATACTAGCACCACCAAATAATGTATGATCAGATAACCCCCTAATCTGCCACCTCTATTACCTGATACATTTACATCTAGTAATCTGCCTCACCTATCTTTATCTATTTATTATAACACAATAATCCAATATCGCCTCTAGCCCCGTTATCCTCAACTCTTCATGTTACTTAATGAATTTTAACTTTTCTTGAACTCAAAGTTATATTTACTTCACAAACTATCATTCTTTACTTATCAAACAACATACAATTTCTATAGAACAGATTAGCTTTCTTACTCACATCTATCATTCACTTTTCCCTATACCTCCAAATGGACCTATAATTACGCTATATATACATCCTCCTCTTTTCACACTCCTAGCATTCAAATCTCCTAATACACAAATTTTATCCTTTACTCATTACCTTATAGAATAACTTCCCAAATATATTTACATTCAATACTTCTAATAACCAAAAATCTTGTCATCTTCCTCCTCTTACTCTACGCTCATATTACTGGTGGCATATACGCCATTATAAAACCACACTTATCCCCCCTATAAATAGGTCATATCTTAACAGATAACGCAGTACCAAGTATACCACTTTTTTCTCTTGAACTCACATTTTGCACCTTTTTTAGACCTTAATCTCACCACAACTCTTTCTCATAACTATTACCTTACCTATCACCTTATCTCCTACTGCCACCTCTAACTTACTCTATCGTTAACCCCGAATATACATTAATCACCTTAATTTTACCAAAAAGTCCATCTCCTTCTAGTATCTACTTTTCAGCTATTGTTTCTGATCACCCTACTGCACAATCCAACTCTATTATTTCTTCGAACATTTAACCTTAACTTCTTCCCTTTTCAAATCCTCATTTATCCCTCTCTCATTCCTTTCATTCATATAACCCACTCTAATCTAATCTCTTTTAACCCAATACTTACTAACTTACTTTAACTTCCCCTTAACCTTATCATCTTTATACCCTTGACCCTCTTGATTCACTACACTCTAACTTTCTACTATCCACACTTTGAGATTTGGGCTTGCAACGCTTTAACCGAGTAGAAATTTCACCAAAACCTATGAGGCACTTCCAAATCCTTAATATATATCAAGCTCCAAACCATGCACACGCTCAAACAAAACTACACACCCTAAAAATATACTCACTAATTATATTCTAAAACAATATCACAATTTATTAAAACTTATAATTAAAACTTACTGTTATTTGTATTACAAAATTAATAATTACTTTGATATATACTCTTCCTACTGTTGAAGACACTCCTCTTCTTCTCAGATTTCGAATCTATCCTATATAGTAATATAAATCAAAAAGGATCCATTGTAAGTAATCTTCCTTATCATGTCTCTCTTGGAGGATGTCTTCTTATTAGATTGTTTATTTGCTATTTTTTTTCTACTACTTAATTTAATAAGTTGCACTTAGAAAATAAACCTTGAGGTGATCTTTTTCACGTAAGACAAAGTAGGAAACCTCAGTTATATTATTATTCTTACCTGATGATGATTTGTAGCAACACATTTTGTCTTAATTTATTTAATTTTATAGAATACTTTAATGTATACTATTTATCATAAGTATTGTGCACTTGGAGATGCCTTGAAGAATCTTCTTGAAATAATTACTTCTTCAGTTAAAACATTATGGCAAGATATATATAAAAGCCTCACAAAATCTAAGAGTCTAAAAGCACATATACTTTAGGTAATATTATGCCACTTATACAATTTATATTTATTTTATTTGTTATCACCTAATTCACTTATTATATTTTCAATATATAATTTTTTAAAATCATATAATAATTATATATTCTAACTTTTGTATGAATAAAATTATTACCAAATCGTTAAAAACTTGTTAATCTTGATAGACGAACTTTTATTTTCATAAAATTTTCTTTTTTCTTCTATTCGCGAGTTTCCCGAGCTGGAAATTTTTCATTTATCCTGTATTTCATGGTTTATAGAGCGGAACGAATTCTTATATTCCAATTCTGGAGGTAGAATTATATATATATAGTTATATTGTTTATATAATATATGTTTAAATAATAAATATTAGTATGAAAGTAAATTCAAACTAATAATTTAAAGATAACTTTTAAGTCTTTATATACTATATATATATAGGAGATATAATTTACATACTCATGTGGTTTATTATAATCTCCCCATCGTATATAGTAGATGTTATAATATAGTTTTTAAGTATTAATGTATTTTTATTATTAATTATAGGATAAAACCTTGGGTAAATATAGTAGGATTGAATGTTAATTTTCATGAAAATAAGCAGATAAAAATTTTCAAACTTGGAAATTGAAAATATTCAGTTTAGTTTTTCCCTATCCGTTTTATAATTTAAGCTTTTTAATTAAATTTTAAAATATTTCTAATCTCTCTCATGTTTTTCATATTCATGATTTTTCTAAAAATTGCTTTAATTGTGAAGGTACTTTGGAAATGTTTAAGTCATTTTACACATTTCGATGATGAAGATGTGGAAAATGTCTAAATAAAAAAGAAAAAATGTTAAAGATTTTCCTAGGTCAAAAGGGAAATGTCTTTTAGATAAGAAGTGCTGTATCCGTACATCAGAATCTGAAAATAAATAAGTAAATATTTATAGAAAAAAGCCAAATTTCAATCTCTTTTTCAGAGAATTCATAAGTATTTAAATTAAAGAATTTTTTATAAATCAGCATAAGATCATTACAGCGAGTACATGTTGTATATTATCCATCTTTGGGCGCAAGACACCTTCTAATATGCACCGATTGGGCAAAAGTCGGTTTGCTTACATCTTAAAATAGCGTCCTACGTCCTTCTTCATCTCTCTCTCTCTCTCTCGCAATTGATGTACTAATTCTCTCAGCATGAAATCTTTATTTACGTATCTTTTAATCTCCTTATCATAGAATTTTTAACTCCACTTCGTCTGACTTAATATGAATTAATTCGATTCGGTAATTCTCTCTTTAACTTAAATCTTTTACCATCTCGCTCTCTTCTAGCTCTCTCTCTCTCTCTCTCTCTAATTACTTATATCTCTCTCTCGAATAGCACACATCTAACTCGTCAATACCCTTACTTACTTTTTCTATATCTCTCCATACTGTTATTGTTCGATTATCTCATTTTGCACTTGCAGATGGATGTTGTCGGGGTTGTTTCATTTCTATTATGTTAAACTATGTAAACTTCACAACTTTTTCAACAACACATTTACACTCTCCTTATATTAATAAATACGATTACGCTTAAATTTTTTCGTTTATATTTAGACTATAACTGCTAATTAATATCCATATATTATTGTGATGTATTGTGTGATACCAAAACCACGTAAATCTTTATCAGCTATGTACAGCATAACCATATAAATCCTTCTTAGATGAAGAGATTAGTTTGGTCTATAATATCAAATAGAACATCTCCTTCTTTTCTTTCCATATGCAAAATACAAGAACTGTATCAACAGAACTTACTCACACAATATCTATGCATACCAGCCATTTGCAATAAATGCTTACACACACAAACATATATATATATATATATATATTATATATATTATATATATACTATATAATTGTATTATAGTATATTTATATATATATATGAATCAAGTCTATGGCCAAAATTTTTACTTTCTAACTCTTGGGAACATTGCTATATATACCTTTATATATGCTGTCTTTGAGAGGGGAACACGGCAACTAACTGATGGTGTTTACATTTATAATAAGTGAATTACATTAATTACTGTAGCAAACTTAATCGTTAGCAGAAGCTGAAAACTTTATCGAGGTAAACTAACGTTCCTCGTAAACCGAGGGTATTTATATATACATATCATTTGGCTTTTTAGAATTAATCATTAGTAAAAGCAGATAAACTATTTATTAAGTATCATATTCAACTCCATGGTACTCGCATTCACTTTTTAGCAAACCCCAACAAATAGAAAATTAAATTTCTAGCTTAATGAAACGAGAAATGAGAGCCATTTGAAAGAACAGTTTTGCATTCACTTTTTTTTTTTTAATTGAGTTAATAGAATATCTTGTTATAAATAATATGTTGAATTAAAGCAAATGGGAAAAATTAAGAGACTTCCATATGTTTTAATGGATACACTAAATGGGAAACTTCCAATCTTTTACCTTATAATGTTAATCATATAATTTACAACTTATATAACGTTTATTCACAATAACATGAATAAGATCAAATAATATATATATTTTAATAATAATATTGATAGAGATAATAAGTATAAAAACTTAATAATATATATTAATAATATATATATACTGGTTTTATCATAACAACTGATGGATTGTCAATATACATATATAATAATGGAAATTATAATAATAATAATAAAATAACTTGAAATTTAATAAAGATAAAAATAAATATTATAATCAATAATTTGATATAGATATAAATTAATAAATTATACATAAATAAATTTACATAAATTTAATAATATATATTCTATATTTATAATAATTATTATCAATAATAATAAGTGTATTAATGTATATTAGTGAAATAATATTTGATATATATATGTATGATATTAATGGAACAGTAAACTCACCAATCTTTATTCATTATGAAGAATAATTACAATTGAATAATAATAAATACTATAAAATATATAAAATAAATAGTACTATAATAATATACATTCTGCTCTAGGGGGTTCAATATCAATATCAGCTTTTAATTTTATAATGATAAGAACATTAAATGTGTTTTCTTTTATAGTGGATAATTGAGTTGGTAAAACCTTCCTTCTTCCACCAATATACTAAAAATTTTCATTCTGATATTTATCATTTAGTATCTCCTTATATATTACTAGAGAATAATTGCATAACACAAGAAACGTAAGAGGCATTATTAATTACAATATTCTATTAGATCCTGTACCGGTATTTCGTAACGAAAACCGCAGCGACTATCCTTCAGAGTTTTGAACTGTACAATACTATAGTAATGAATCATATTATAAGATTAACTAATATTATTATTTGATGGGGAATAGGTTTGGCCGAGAGGTGATCGTTAGATTGAAAACTAAAACACATTTCCTCATATTATATTTAACTTAAGCCGGACAATACATTTGGAACTTTTATGGGTAACTGACTGTATTGACAGAGATGATCCAGTTGAAATATATTTAGACTTCAGCTAAGATTTTGATAAGGTTGGGCCTCACATGAGAAGTGTAAAAATTTTAAATGATTTTGAAATATCAGGTTCACATTTGTCTTGTTGTGCTCAGTGGAGTTTTAACTGTAATCATTTTTAACTGTAGGCTTAATTAAAGCGGTGCTGGTATGCCCTATCTGCCAATTTTTATTATTATTATTATTATTATTATTATTATTATTATTATTATTATTATTATTATTATTATTATTATTATTATTATTATTATTTAATTATTATTATTATTATTATCTATTATTAATTATTATTATTATTATTATTATTATATAAATTATTATTATTTTTTTCCATTATTCTCAGACGTGCAATCCTCATATTAAATCATCATCATCATCATCATCATCATCATCATCATCATCATCATCATCATCATCATCATCATCATCATCATCATCATCATCATCATCATCATCATCATCATCATCATCATCATCATCATCATCATCATCATCATCACTATTACTGTTACTGTTACTATTACTATTACTATTACTATTACTATTACTATTACTATTACTATTACTATTACTATTAACTATTCAGTTAATCCTAATTACTATTACTATGACTATTAGCTATATATACCTTATATATTACTATAATTGGCTATTATAATACAAATGTTCAACTAAATATTGTATTATTACATATTATTCATTAATTATTATTATTCATTTGTATTGTTATTATTATTATTATTAATATTAATTATTATATATTATATAATTATTTACTTATTATTTATTGATTATTATATTATTAATATTGATTTATTTTTATTATGTTTTATTGTTTAATTGTCAATTTATTAATTATTATTATTATTATTATTATTATTATTATTATTATTATTATTATTATTATTATTATTATTATTATTATTATTATTATTATTATTATTATTATTATATATTAATACTTAATATTAATATTATTATTTTTTTTATTTAATAATTTTATTATTATTATTTTATTATTATTATTATTAATTATTATTAGTATTATTAATTATTATTATTATTAATTATTATTATTATTATAATTATTGATTATTATTTCTATTATTATTATGTTTATATTTTCTATATATTAATTATTATTATTATATTAATTATATTATTATGATTATTATGAATTCGGCTGCTTAGTTAATTATTATGTAATATTAAGTGCTATTATATTAATATTAATTCTAATTAATTATTATTATTATTCATATATTCAATATTTATTAATTATTATTTTGAAAATGACGGGCTTATCACCAATCATCTATAATATTAATTCATTCTAGAAGTACGCTTATGTAAAATTAAAAAAGTTATTTATTATTTTATTATTATTTATTATTCTTATTATTATTTTATTATTATTATTATTATTATTAGTAATAATAATATTATATTGATATTATACTAATTATTAATAATTATATAAAAATTAGATTAATTTACAGTAATTTTAATATTAATAGTAAAGATTATTTTATTATATTTATTATTAATATAATTTTTCTATGTAAGGTTATAAATTACATATAATTTATAACTTCAATACGGGTATTAACATTTTTATTAATTAGATTATTTTTAATTTTTATTATTTAGTAATATAACAAAATATTATTTTAAATTTATATTATTATTAATTTATTAATTTATTTATTATTAATGTTGCATATTTTAGAAATTAAATGATTAACTTTTGAAGAATATGCACATTCCATATTATTATTTGATTGTATATTGTTTTATCATTATTATATTATTTTTATTGTGAAATATTAAATATTAATAATATTTAATATTGAATTATTAATTATTAATATTAATATTATATTAATATATTAATATTAATATGAATATACTATGATTTATATTAATTTTTATTAATATTAAATATTAAATTATTAACATATAAAATTAATATTAAAATTAACATATTAAAATTAACTATTAAATTAATATTAAAATTAACATTAAATTAAGAATTATTTCAACTTTTAATTTATGAATTTGATAATATGAATGATTAATTAATAATATATACATGTTTATATTAAAGTGATCATTTTAATGTTATCAATTATTAATATTAATTATATTATTACTCTAAGAATATGAAAATAATCAAACAGGATTATGATATATTTTCAATACTTTATTACTATTATTCTTATTATATTTGATTATTTCATAGTTATTATATATATTATCTATTATCATTATCATTACAATATTTTCTTTATCCAAATATTTTGTTCTAGTATTATTATAAATATTATTAGTTATATTATGTATTGATTATTTTATTATCTATATTATTATATTATATTATTGATTATTATTATATTATTATTAATTAATTATTATGTATTGATTATTATTATTATATTATTAATTATTATTTTATTATTATTATTATTATTATTATTATTATTATTATTATTATTATATCAATATTATTATATTATTGATTAATTATTATCAATTATTATTATTATTATTATTATTAATTTTTTATTATTAATTTATTATATTTATTATTATTATTATTATTATTATTATATTATTATTATGGGAGAGATTATTATTATTGATTATTATTGATTATTTTATTATTATTATTATTAATTAGTTTTCATTATAATATTATTTTTTATTATTATATTTATATTATAATAAAGAAAATGACATTTTGTGTCAATAATTTTATTGAAATTATATAATTATTGAATATTATTCTTATTATGATATTCTGATCATGTTTCATTAAAAATAATAAATGTATATGTCAATATTAATATTTATAAAGTGACTTACTTTTAGTTTTGGTACTTTTTATATGAAAATATTAAATTCCTTCTGCTTATTATTATTGTAATTATATTAATATAATTAATTTAATTATACATTCACATTACTAATTATAACTTAATAATAATAATAATTATTAATATTATTTAACCTATTCCAATACAAGAATGAATCTTAACATCTGCATATTGTACAGAGATAATTCATTTATTTATTAATAGCATTTTAACTTTTATTAATCGTAAAATATTCTAATTTCATTTCAGTTCCATTATTGCGTGTATAATAAATATAACTTAAAATTATATTATATTATTATTTTATCAATAATAATATTAATTTAAATATTAAAATATATATTTCTAAAAAAATAATTAAATAAATGATAATTAATAATAGAATTATTTCATCTATTTCATTGAAAATATATTAATATGTTGGACGTCCCATCTCTGTAATTAAGCCTTTTGGTAACTATTAATTTGCCCTCAAGGAAGCTTCTGCTTTAACGTTCTTCTTTCCTATGTTTTAACCTTTGCTATTAAAGCTTGAACCAACAATGTATTTGAAAATATAAAAATTTGATAAATTTGGAAAATATTATTTTTTTTTTTGCCTAAGGAAGTGAATTTTTTTTACAT
>JABUQX010009593.1:20000-44938 GCA_015478945.1 Trachelipus rathkii | reverse complement strand
GTTGTACTTCGTTCAGTTTCAGATTTGGTGTTTAACCGTTTTCATTTATCAGGTGAAACGCTTTCGCGTTTTCATTGCGCCGCTTCATGGCTGCACCCCAGAGCAAATCTGTATTGATCGTGGAGATAATGATGATGATTGATTAAATCTACTAAACTATCCATTGTATTTTTATAATTACATGAAAGGGAGTGACGTCATCATTTAAAAAGAATTTCCAGTTTTTCTTATAAATAGTGTTTAGTGACAACTAAGTTTAATTTTAATATTAATGTTTTTTTTTTTAAATCTTCTTTCAGAAGAGAACTTTAAATGTAATAGCTATAGTTATTTAACGTTTTAAGTTTAAAAGGCGGTCGTGACCTTTGATTTACGTATTTTGGTTAAATTATTATTGTTATTATTATTATTGTGTAGCTTAAAGGAAAGAAGGATCCACCTTTGTTATATTCTCACGTATAAAATGAAGCAAGAGGTATTATTATTATTATTATTATTATTATTATTATTATTATTATTATTATTATTATTATTATTATTATTGAAGGTCGTGATCGCTGTAAACGGCCTTCTATCTTTCGGCGAAATTGTATGAATCGTATGGGTACATGAAATGTCAGAGGAATAAATGTTGAAGAGAAGAGGTGATGGATGTATTTAGAAGGGCAAATTTGATTTGCTCGCTGTGACTGAAACAAAGATGAAAGGAAACGGTGAAAATGAGTGGTGTGGTGTGAAATGTATGTGTGCTGGTGTGGAAAGGAATGAGAGGGGGAGAGAAGGAGTTGCAATTTTGATGAGTAACTTGTGGTACAGAGCTATGGTAGACTTTGTATGTGTGAGTACTAGAATTCTAATGGTTAAATTTAAGTTTGAAAAGGTCAAGGTATGTGTGGTTGTGACGTATGGTCCATCTGAGGGAAATGTTGAAGAGAGAGCGATTTTCTGGGATAATCTGAATGATGTTTTGGATGGGGTGAGTAGGAGCTTCATATTGATTGTGTTGGGGACCTAAATGGTTGGATAGGTGATCAGAAAAGGGATGGTATAACAGGTGGTTTTGGGGTGTCGGGAGAAAATGAGAATGGTAGGAAGGTGATTGATTTCTGTGAGGAGAAAGGTATGTGTGTAAGTAATACTTTCTTTAAACACAAGAGTATTCATAAGAATACTAGAGTTGGTGTAGGTAGAGATGGTATCGAAGTGAAAAGTAAAATTGATTTTGTGTTGGTGAAGGAGGAGATGTTGAAGTATGTGTTGGATGTTAAATCAGTGAGGGGATTAGGAATGGGATTATCGGATCATTATGTTGTTCTATGTAAAATTAAGTTAGTGTGGGCTTGGATGGAGAGGAAGGTGATACGGAAGGAAGTGGATAGAATTAAGAGTGAAGTTAAGTGAACAAGGTAATAAGGATAAGTATCTAAGAGCGCTCGCAAGTAAATCAGCTGAATGTGGACAAGTTGAAACTGAACAAATCTGGGGGCAAATGAAGGAAGCAATTGTTAGCAGTGCAAAAGAGTATGTGGATGTGCTAAAGTAGGAAGTAAGAATATTAACAGTGAGTGGTGGAATGAAGAGGTGATGCAAGCGGTTAAAAGTAAAAGAAGCGTGGTTGAATGTACTAAAAACCAATGATGAAGTTTCAAAAGAAAGATGTTTGGAATTATATAAGGAGGAAAAAAGAAATACTAAAAGGTGCATACGTAGGAGAAAAGAAGGGTAAATGAACAGTTTGGAAGAAGGATGAATGGTGACTTACAAGGGATTAGGAAGCTCTTCTGGAAGGAAGCGCGAAAGGTTAAGAATGAGAATAAGGGGGAACCTGCTTAGAATAATGAATAGGGATGGTGCTTTTGTAACTGATGAAATGGATGTGAGGGGTGTGGAAAAGAACACTTCGAAAATCTGTATAATATTAACAGTAATGAAGAGGTGATAGTGAATGTGTGTGGGTTTGATGGTGCAAGAAGGAATAGGTATTTTGGGGATAAGATCATTAGCAAGGAGGTAATGGGTAAAGTGAAAGTTGAAAAATGGTAAATCTGCAGGTATATATGAAATTACTGGTGAAATGATCAAGAACGGAGGCGAGATGGTGATTGATTGGATTTGGAAGTTGTGTAATAAAGCGTTTATGGAGGGTATAGTTCCGAGGGATTGGAGAGCAGTAATAGTACCCTTATATAAGGGTAAGGGAGATAAGGGGAACTGTAGGAATTATAGGGAAATTAGTTTATTGAGTGTTGTAGGGAAGATATATGCTGGTATTTTAGTCGAAAGAGTGCGTCGAGTGACTGAAGGACTGATTGGTGAAGAACAAAGTGCGTTTAGAAGTGGTAGAGGATGTGTGGATCAAATCTTTACATTAAAACAAATGATCGAGAGAAAATGAGGGAGAAGAAGAATAAATTGTATTTAGGTTTTATGGATTTGCAACAGGCGTATGATAGGATTAATAGGGAAGCTATGGCAGGTGTTAGTAATATGGTGTTGGTGGTAGGCTTCTGAATGGAATCAAAAGTATGTATGACGATAGTGAAGCGTGTGTAAGAATAAATGGTGTCAAAAGTGATTGGTTTAATATTAATAGCGGAGTGAGACAGGGATGTGTTGTCTCCTTGGTTATTCAATTTGTATATGGATGGGGTTATGAAAGAATTAGAGGTGGGGTGGCAGAAAAGAATTGTTAGAATGATGGAGAATGGAAGAGAGTGTAGGGTGCCCTACCTATTATATGCGGATGATTTGGTTTTGTGCGGTGAATCTGAAGAGAGTTTGAGAGGATTGGTAGAGATTTGGCAGGGTGTGTAAAAGGAGGGGTTTGAAAGTAAACGTAGATAAGAGTAAGGTTATGGTTGTGAGTGAGGACAGTTCTCGGTGTGAAGTTATGTTAGATGGTGAGCAGCTGGAACAATTGTCTGAGTTTAAATATTTAGGATATATGTTGGATGAAAAGGGAACGGATGATGCAGAGTGTAGTAGGAAAATTGTGAATGGCTGGAAGGTGGCTGGTGCAATTAAATCGTTGGTGGATGTAAAGGGACTAAGTCTTGAGTGCGCTAGTGTCTTACATGAGGGTATGTTGTTACCTGTGTTAATGTATAGTAGTGAGACTATGGTCTGGAATAAGAGGTATAGATCTAAAGTTCAATGTGTTCAGATGGACAATCTTAGGGGCGTGTTAGGTGTGAGAAAAATTGATAAAATGAGGAATGAACGTATTAGAGAGTTATGTGGTGTGAAGGGGTAAATGAGAGAATAAATGAAAGTACGTTGAGATGGTTTGGTCATGTGGAAAGGATGAATGATAGTCGGTTGGTTAAGCGGATGTATAGTGGTGAGTGTGTTGGGAATTGACCGGCTGGGAGACCGAAGAAGTGGATTGAGTCAGTAAAGGAATGCCTAGAGGAGAGAAATATGAGTTTGGCACAGGCGAGAAGAAAGGTGCATAATAGGAGTAAATGGCGGGGTTTTGTGAAGGGGTATGGTTTGGCCCACCTGGGCCAGAGGATGAACCCTACACTGACGATATGCCATAGTGAGGGTCCCGTGAAGCTCTAGGGTGGATTTTCTGACTGCGACGAGTTCTCACTAATAGGTATAAGGGGGCGGTAAGGCTGGGCTTTTTTTCGACTTATGTCATATTCTTCTACTTTTCTGATTCCGGTGCATGTCACGAGCCTTACCCCCAGTCTTGGGGAAAAAAGGTAGATGATGCTATGTTATTATTGTTATATGCTAAAAAAAATATCCAATACAATAATTTAATATATTTTTATTATAATTGGATTTGAAATAACTTGGACTTGAGCTGATACTCGGACTCGGCTCTAAAAACTCTACATGGTTCATCACTACTTTTAACTCATTGTGACTGCAGCATTTCATATACTCTTCTAAAAAAAAACTGACACTTAAAAATCACTTTATGATCATGATATTTCATGATAGTTAAACATTCTATAGACGAAATACTTATAAATACACAAACTTTGTTCAAAAGTTAAAGAACACCAATGACCTAAATTCTGGACATAAAGGAGTGTAACAAATTTTAATTGAATAAAAATTAAAAATAAATATTACTGGTACCATTCTCTTAAAAATTGGTTGGGTTCAAATTCAACTGCTACTACTACAATATAATGTCTAGAATTTTGTTCCGACCTTTGATGTAAAATAAACAACTGCTGATAAAGAAACCATAAAAAAAAAACTAAGAAAAATTCTTTTTTTTTCCACAAAGATGACTAGCATTATCAAAACTTTTAACATTAGAAAAATTAAGCTATACTAATCAATAAAAAAATATTCTCATAATACCTGTGCCCTGGTTGGAATAAACCTTTGTATCTGTCAGTAATACCCTGAAGAAGTAGGATTAACTGTTCTCCACAATGACATATTCCACCTGAATCCTCTGATTGCCATGAGTAAGGACTGGCTACAAAATCATCCATAAGCTCCAAAGCAACTATATATATATATATATATATATATATATATATATATATATATATATATATATATATATATATATATATATATATATATATATATATATATATATATATATATATATATATATATATATATATATATATATATATATATATATATATATATATATATATATATATATATATAATTATATATATATATATATATATATATATATATATATATATATATATATATATATATACTATATATATACTATATATATATATATATATATATATATATATATCTTATATATATATATATAAACCTATATATATATATTTTTTGAGTTAGTGTACAGGACCCACCACGGCTCACAATGAAGCGGCCACACTGGGCTGAAAATCAGCACCATGGGAGGGCCCTGTCATATATATGTTTCAAATGTCAAAGGAAGATTTGATTGGTGAAATGAATATTCAGTCAGTCAAAATAAATAAAAACTAAATAAAATTTTATCCTTGCATTGTTAATGGTCTTAAGATTACATAACAAAATCAAATACTATAAAGAATATTCACTTCTTGAAGATACAAGAAAATAGTGTTACTGCTAAAGTGGGAAGATTCAGATAAGATATGGGATAATCTTTTAGAAGGTGTTATGGACCGTAAAGTAGGAAAATAACGACAGCGAATAGGGTCCAGATGGGAACAATCAATGAAGATATGATGAACAGATTGCGGGGTGTGGCGACGGCAAAATTTGCAAATGGGAGGAGGGTCTCGTGACATATAGTGACTGTGAGTGATATTAGTGTGGCCAATACGGAGGCGTGCAAGTATCACCTCATGTAAGCGCTTTCGTCTGTGGGAGGAAGACCACTCACCGATGTTCGGCTTTGTTTCTGAGTTTCCTTCCCGCCGATCAATCGTCCAACACTCTTGCCAACAAGATCGAAAACCCTGTCGGAGAGCAGGATAGTAATCAGTTGATGGGAGGCGGCCTTGTCGAATGGCATCCGGGAGGTACCTGGAACAGCTCCGAAAAGAAGACAGCCATTTTGGCCTCGCTATCAACGATTTCATTGCCAGTTACCCCCTACATGAGAGGGGGTCCAACATAAAATAATTTGTTTCTTACGGGAGTGGAGAAGTCGAAGAAATTGTTGTACAGCTGATACCATTGCGTTTTTAGAATAAGGGGTTTTAAGCGCTTGTAACGCGCTAAGAGAATCTGAATAAACGACATATGAGTGATCTTGGTTAAGGATTAGAATTCGAGAAAGGGCAATCATTATAGCCGTTAACTCTGCTGTAAAAATTGAAGCATAAGGGGGAAGGGTATGGGAGAGGTTGCGGTCAGGAAAGACAGCAGAAGCGCCCACACTGTCCCCTATTTTAGAGCCGTCAGTAAACACTGGAGTAAATTCATCGTGAACTGCGGCGTGAGACAAAAATGATGCTTTTAACAGGGCAGCAGGATGGCTAGATTTGGAGAGAGATGTCAGAGCCAAGCAAATGGTAGGAGAGGGGAATAGCCAAGGTGTGTACCCTTCGTCAAAAGAGAAAGGGAGCACCTTTTGAAAAGGGATGTTGAGGAAATTAAAGATGTTATGAACCGTCTTTGCAAATGGCCAGTAATTAAGATTCTGAGGTACCTCCTGCAGAATCGGTGTCAGAACAGACGGTATTGGGGTTTGAAAACGAAGATAACTTGTACACATGATGTATTCTCTTCGAAGAGAGAGTGGCATCACATTGGATTCAACTTCAAGGCTCACCTGGGGGGACGATCGAAAAGCTCCAGTGGATATACGGATCGCTTCGTTTTGAATGGGATCTAACAGGTGTAGTAGTGTTATGGAGGCCTGACCATATACTGCACAGCCATAATCCAGTTTCGATCGGATTAGGGCAACGTAAAGACGTAAAAGGGATTTGCGATCAGCACCCCAAGATTTTGAGGCGAGATGACGTAACAGGTCAAGGGTGCGATGACAAGTTGTTTTTAGGTGTTTAATATGTGGTGCATATGTTAAGTGGTCATCTAGGATGAGCCCTAGAAATTTGACCTGTGAAGTTACAGGAATGGGCGAACCATATAAGGTTAGGTTCGCTGGGAGAAGGTGGCAAGTTCTTCGATTCCCTTTTTCTTAAAAAGCACTGCTGAGGTTTTGGTGGGAGAAAAATGGAAGCCATGGGAGTTACCCCATTGTGAAATATTTTCAATAGCTAGTTGAAGTTGCCGTTCGAGAAAGGGCAGCCTGGCACCGGCTATGTATAATGCTAAGTCATCAACATATAGAGAAAAATTGACAGTCGCTGGAATAGAGGTAACAATATCATTAAATCCGAGAGCAAATAGTAGTACACTTAAAACACTACCCTGCGGAACGCCTTCATATATATATATATATATATATATATATATATATATATATATATATATATATATATATATATATATATATATATATATATATATATATATATATATATATATATATATATATATATATATATATATATATATATATATATATATATATATATATATATATATACCGTATATATATATATATATATATATATATTGTATATATATATATCTATATATATATATATATATATATATATATATATATATATATATATATATATATATATATATATATATATATATATATATATATATAAATATATATATATATAGATATATATTTATATATATATCTGTGTACAGATTTTTATAAAAATATATATATATATATATATATATATACATATATATATATATATATATATATCTATACTATATATATATACTTCTTTATATATATATATATATATATATATATATATATATATATATATATATATATATATATATATACAGCGGAGGGAGAGGTGTGTTATGTCTCCTTGGTTACTTGGTTATTCAATTTGTATATGGATGAAGTTATGTAAAAATTTGAGGTGGGGGTGGCAGGGAAAGGTGTTAGAATGATGGAGAATGGAGGTGAGTTGAGGGTGCCCTACCTATTATATTCGGATGATTTGGTTTGTGTGGCGAATCTGAAGAGAGTGAGAGGATTGGTAGAGGGATTTGGAAGGGTGGATAAAAGGAGGGGTTTGAAAGTAAACATAGATTTAAGGGTAATGTCATGGTTGTGAATGAGGACAGCCCTCGGTGTGAAGTTATGTTGGATGGTGAACAACTGGAATAAGTGTCAGTTTAAATATATAGGAAATATGTTGGATGAAAAGGGAACGAATGATGCAGAGTGTAGTAGGAAAGTGGTGGTAAGAATGGTAGGAAGGTGTTTGGTGAAATTAAATAGTTGGAGGATGTAAAGGCACTAAGTCTTGAGTAGTGCACTAGGGTCTTACATGAGAGTATGTTGTTACCTTTGTTAATGTATAGTGGTAAAACTATGGTCTGGAATAAGATGTATAGATCTAAAGTAGTACAACGTGCTCAGATGGACAATCCTAGGGGTGTGCTAGGTGTGAGAAGAATTGATAAAATGAGGAATAAAAGCATAATGGAGTTGTGTGGTGTGAAGAAGGGAGTAAATGAGAGAATAAATGAAAGTACATTGAGATGGTTTGGTCATGTGGAAAGGATGGATGATAGTCGGTTGGTTAAGCGGATGTATAGTGGTGAGCAGGGTTGTGGAGTCGGTTCCAAAGGAGGGGCAAAATAATAAATAAATAAATAAATAAAAATTACATAAGAAAAACATTAAAATAAATGGAAAGTAAACCCACCCTGTCCCTTGCCTAACGCAATTCCTTCAGGTGGGCGCAGACGCGGGATTTAAATAGAGGAAGATTGAATATAGCAGAAGGGGAGAAAATAAAAGAAGGCAAGAAGTTCCACAAAACAGATGTGTCTGGAAAGAATGAGGTACCACAACGAGTGATCCTTGAGTCTCCAATTTTAACACAATATTCATGAGAGAACAAGGCACCTCTTGTATTACGAGGGCGACGCAGTGGTGGAGGAATGCGAATTTCAATTCTCTCGAGCACCTGCCGTTGTAATACCTATAGAAAAGAGATAGGGCACCAACGTCACGGAGAAAGAGGGTCAAAGGAGTCAGAAAGTATGGGACAGTTTATAAGCCTCTTAGCCTTAGCTTCAACTCTATCCAAAGGAGGGTGGAACCGGAACCACCCCAAATGTGGGAACAATATTCCATACAGGGCGAATAAGACCTTTATATAACTGGAGCATCTGAGCAGAAGAAAAAAAAGCGGATATATAGTGGGAATCGACCGCCTGGGAGACCAAAGAAAAAGTGGATTGGGTCAGTAAAGGAATGTCTGGAGGAGAGAAATGTGAGTTTGGGAGAGGCGAGAATAAAGGTGCATAATAGGAGTGAATGGCGGGGTTTTGTGAGGGGGTATGGTTGTGGCCCATCTGGGCCAGGGGATGAACCCTACACTGACGATATGCCATAGTGAGGGTCCGTCGCGGTCCCGTGAAGCTCTAGGGTGGATTTTCTGACTGCGACGAGTTCTCACTAATAGGATGTGCTTTCTTTTCGACTTATGTCATATTCTTCTACTACTTTTCTGTTTCCGGTGCATGTCACGCGCCTTACCCCCAGTCTTGGGGAAAAAAGATAGATGATGATGATTATATATATATATATATATATATATATATATATATATATATATATATATATATATATATATATATATATATATATATATATATATATATATATATATATATATATATATATATATATATTAAACAAGAACTGCAATATGTTAAACTCACACTTCCTTTCGATTGAAATCCAATAATGGAAAACATTTGCTTGTGTTATAACGTTAAGAACAGTTGGTTGCGAGGAAGGGTAACCATACCCAAGTCTTAATTCCCTTTCAAAATTAAGCGTTTCTTGGATCGTCTGACAAAATAAATCTTCGTCATCCTTTACTTCAGGAAGATCAGAATGAAGTTTCGCAACAACAAGATGGAGTAATCCTTTTATAAACTGAATCTGTAATTTAAAAGGTTAAAAAAAAGAAATGAAAATACTTTGAATTTTTCACTTTTACTTATGAAGTTAAAATATTTTGTCAAAAAGAATTGAAAATAGAAGCTTTCAAAATAAGAAAAGGTGATGAAGTTTCAACCCAACAATCTTTCATTTATAAAAAATAAGCTACGATTTATATGTTAAGCTTAAAGAAAATTTAACATCAACTTAAATTATAATCTAAGTTTTCATTATGAATTTAAAAGTGAATTTATAAAATTATTGGCAAAATAGGAAAATTGCTTCTTCAGTTAGAAAGTGGACTGTGTTGTGAAGGGCTAAAAAGATTGGCGAGATTGGTGGTGCAAAACAAAATTTTGTAATACTTGAGTTACTTTCAATAGCTTTTTTTCACACCAATATTTTTTACAATTCTTTTTTTTTTTTTTAAACCACTGGACATTTATATGTTGCTTTTGGACTAGAAAGAAGCGAGATAATTATTTTTCCATTTGAAACAATTTATTTTCTTATATTTTTTGAATTTTTACCTTCTGTTTGATTCGTTAACATAATTAGCGTCTATTATAGCATTTGTGGAGACATAGTTATGAAAAACGTAAAAATCATAAATATTTGTTATGGATATTTTGGGTACAGTACCTTGGCATTCACTTTTGTCTGTCCACACTGATTAAGAATAGGCTGGATATGATTTTCAAGGAAAGACTCATGAGCTGCAATCCACTTCAAGACTTGACTCAAATACCATTCTGGATTTTTTGTGACTGTTGGTACCTTTTCTCCATAAAAAAAGAAACAAGAAGCGAGCCTTTAAATATATATATATATATATATATATATATATATATATATATATATATATATATATATATATATATATATATATATATATATATATATATATATGATCTGATATATATATATATATATATGCTCTTTATATATATATATATATATATATATATATATATATATATATATATATATAAAGGGCAAATTTGATTTGCTCGCTGTGACTGAAACAAAGATGAAAGGAAACAGTGAAAATGCATGGTGTGATGTGAAATGTGTTTGTGCTGGTGTGGAAAGGAATGAGAGGGGGAGAAGGAGTTGCAATTCTGATGAGTGACTTGTGGTATAGAGTTATGGTAGATTTTGTGTGTGTGAGTAATAAAATTCTAATGGTTAAATTTAAGTTTGAAGAGGTCAAGGTATGTGTAGTTGTGACATATGGTCCATCTGAGGGTAATGTTGAAGAGTGCGCGATCTTCTGGGATAATCTGAATGATGTTTTGGATGGGGTGAGTAGGAGCTTCAGATTGATTGTGTTGGGTGACCTAAATGGGAGAAAATGAGAATGGTAGGAAGGTGATTTATTTCTGTGAGGAGAGAGGTATGTGTGTAAGTAATACTTTCCTTAAACACAAGAGTATTCATAAGTATACTAGAGTTGGTGTAGGTAGAGATGGAATCGAAGTGAAAAGAATGATTGATTTTGTGTTGGTGAAGATGTTGAAGAATGTGTTGGATGTTAAATCAGTGAGGGGGGTTAGGAATGGGATTATCGGATCATTATGTTGTTTTATGTAAAATTAAGTTAGTGGGGGGATAGGATGGAGAGGAAGGTGATAAGTAAGGAAGTGGGTAGAATTAAGAGTGAGAAGTTAAGTGAACAATATGGATAAGTATTTAAGAGCGCAAGCTTGCAAATAAGTCAGTTGAATGTGAACAAGTTGAAAATGAACAAATCTGGAAGCAAATAAAGGAAGCAGTTGTTAGTAGTGCAAAAGAAGTATGTGGATGTGCTAAAGTAGGAAATAAGAATGTTAACAGTGAGTGGTGGAATGAAGAGGTGATGCAAGCGGTTAAAAGTAAAAAAGAAGGGGCCAAGGGATGAACCCTACATTGATGACATGCCATAGTGAGGGTCCGTCGCAGTCCCATGAAGCCCTAGGGTGGATTTTTCTGACTGCGACGAGTTCTCACTTAAGGGTATAAAGGGGGCGGTAAGGCTGGGCTTTCTTTTCGACTTGCGTCATATTATTCTACTTTTCTGTTTCCAGTGCATGCGACGCACCTTATCCCCAGTCTGGGGAAATGAGGTGGGTGATGATATATACTGGTATATATATATATATATATATATATATATATATATATATATATATATATATATATATATATATATATATATATATATATATATATATATATATATATATATATATATATATATATATATATATATATATATATATATATATATATATATATATATACCGTATACTATATATATATATATATATATATATATATATATATATATATATATATATATATACTCTATATATATATATATATATATATATATATATATATATATATATATAACATATATATATATATATATATATATATATAACGCTGGGACCGAACACTCGTACCCGACTGGAAGGTGCCTCTCTCCACTTATTCTCGTAGAGTCGATGATCGAAGAATATTGAATAATTCGGAGGTCAAAAGATATAATAAGAAGTCGATAGTTTTAAAGTGATGTTCGATAGATGTGGTTTGAAAGTCTAGTAAGCACAGGCAACCAACTGACACCATCAGAGGTGTTACGGAGCAGGTTAGGCTATTTCCGTAACGGAGGGAGATTGTCTCCGGACTCCGTTGGCCTGCTTACTTGGTGACTATTCAAGGAGGATTGTGAGTTTTTCAAGGGGAATGAACAATTGTGATACACTTTACAGGTCTTGTCTTAACCCCAAATGAAGGGTTTACTTAACTATAGTGTTTCCGGATCTATCTATCAATGGAGACTAATCCGATAAAGTTCTTGAAGATTAAGAATAAGAATATCAATAAAGCCTCAAAGATCAATAGAGAATCAAAATCTAGGATATTGACACACTAGAAAAAATTTATGTTTACTTAATTCGTTCAAAATATATACATGTGGGAGGTTTGTGAATATATAAAGATAACACAATCCACTCCCAACAAAACTATAGTAAAAGTTATATGAATTGGATTATATAATATATTTTAATTAGATAAATACATTGGAATTATACTTAAAATCCAATGTATTATGATTATGTACATAAGTTCAGGATCAGATTCAAGAGTGGAAACCAAACGAATCCAAATATCATTCGTGCAATGAAGTAAGGGAGGAAATAGAAATTCTGACTCGATTATGACTAATATACTGCACTTAGCTGAGATTGACTGAAGAATGAACCCAACAAATAAAAGAAGAGATTTAAACCAGAGATTACAATTGAAACCATGAATTGAAATCGAATCTTGCCCAGCCTAAAAACAGGAACTGAAATCTTTCCCAAGATTAAAATTGAAATCGAAGATTGAAATCAGGAACTAAAACCCTGTCAAAATAAATAATAAAGGGGATTACTACAGATCACACTTTATCTTCACTTATAACAGTATATTTTACATATAATATTATATGTACTTGATTTCTTTTATTGAACTCACCCTTTCAATTTCCAAGAGGGGCTTGTTCAATTAATTCAATAGTTGCTGGTCCAACAAGATAGTAAACTGTAAACAATAACGTTTAGTTTACTACTACTTTCCCAACACATATTATTATTAATTTATGCAATAATTGATTAAAGATTTTACTGTAATATATCATGACTCACTAACCTGGAAAATCTTTATAATTCTAATTTCCAGGCCTTCAAAATCTTCGAGTAAATGTATGAATGGTTTGGACCATATGTTATCTTTTTACATATGTTTCAATTTATAATATTATCATTAAAGACATCAGTTACTATAAAATATAATCTCATATAATCTCAAAACTAAAAGGAAAAATATATATAATTATAACATTTATAATTTTCTAAGTTTTGGTAATAAATACAGCCATAATGATACTATAATAAACTCATCGTCCAGGCTGGAGCGTAGTGTCCAGACTGGATCAATGAGAAACCTTAAACTTACAAAACCGTTACTATGGGTTACTTCAGTCGTCAATGGCACAACTCTGCACGAACAACATCTCCCTTATATCCTCCCCCGCTAAATCTAAACCCCCACCTCCATTTTCCACGTCGTTCAAGAAAGACGGGAGTGAAGAGGCGGCCAAGAGCATAGACAGCGTGGAGAAGGACAACCAGGACTCTTAAATATAAATTACAATATAAAAATTTTTTCAATTATTATATATTTACCAGTTATTATATATTTACAAATTATTTATAATTTCTGTGCCTTAGGCAGGGACGAAGGACGAACAGCAGATTTTCGGGGAACTCCTGCATCAATAGTACAGAAGCCTTTTGCTCCATCACCCAGCGTAAGCCTGTACGCAGTACAACCTTAACGCTGGAATCCAGAGCAGACTCATAGTCAAGGGATACATGGGAAATAACAAATACAAGAAGGATGTTGAGGACACGAAGGCACAGACTGGGACTCACTCAGTGGATAATTTGACTGAGGAGAAGGGATGTAAGGACCACACATTGGAAATAAATTGATGGGAAAATTTTTATGACAGGACTGGTTGAACATAAGGGTGAACTTCGGGAATAGTTTCTGCGGGAGATTCATCATGACCAGTATGAAATCGAAATGAGAGACATCATATAATTTGGATCCATCCTTTTAATATATACGAAAGAATGGTCATTAAGGTCATTAATATCGGATATGAGGGGTGACTTTACGTACTCCGCCTTTAGTAATACTTTTATGATGGTTTCCATCTGTCGTTTCCCTCGGACGATGTTCTTCTCCGGCCCTGGTATTTGTGGAGGTAAGGATACAGGATCATCAAGGGGAGATATATTGAGCATTATAGGTGTATAAATCTTGTAGATGGCGAACATATTTATAGCTGTATTTCAGACTCAGAAGTATTGGTCATGATCCCGGGAATACGTTCCACCGACAGATCTCAAAGGTTTATATATATTCGCCGTGTTTTGCCCCGATCCTGCATCTCTTTTTTTCCAAACCAACTTGTCAGGGACCATATGACTATGGTCTTACATTGGGTGTCATTAGTGCCGAGACCATCGGTAAGCAAAAGAACTTCATCCTGAGAAGTTGACCTCCAGGTACTCTGGGAACCGACAGAGATTTTTGCTTCAGCCCAATCCATTCTGAAAAATACAATATATTCGGCAGTAATCGAGTCATGGTAGGATTTTATGATAAAAAATAAAAAATACACAAATAAATATTCTATGCTAAGGTATTAATTTCAACAGTCAGTCAGGAGACGAAATGAATCAGAGTAAACTAACTCATTTCCCCTCTCTCACTTTTCTCAGAGTGGACCCACAAGGTCAAAACGGTCCCACTATAACTCTGAGAAACTGACTAACTATTGAAATAAAAAGAAGGGAAGCAATACTGAATTCTAATATAGAATTTAAATTTTTACTTTAGAAGAGTTGGACAAAATATATATTTCAGTGGTAGTCAAATAATTTTTTAGTAGCGTATTACGATGATCTCCTTTCCACATAGTAAGAAGAAAGGATCATCAATAATACTTAATTCATTGAAAACTCCTGTACCTCTGCTACCTATGAAACTTTAATTAAACTCATGGCATATTATATTTTTGTAAAATAAAAACAATATGAGGAAGTCTTTTTCCTTATTCTTTTTATTTTACTTTTAGATATAAATACATTAATTATCAGAGGCAGGTGGTTTTCCATGAATATATATACCATAATTATATTTTTGTATAAAAATTTCTATTTATACAGTATAATATACACTGTATAAACGCTTTTTGATTGTATTTTTGGTAAGGCAATCACACAAGACTTTCTTATATAGTTTGTAAATTTTTAAATTAGTCTGTACTCATACACGGAGAATACATACACACAATAGATCACTTAGGCAAGAACATTTTCTCTAGGAGGGATATTCGTCTCATAATTTGAAATTTTTGACGATCAGACATACTAGTAAGCATTCCTCCAAGACCACTTCCATATATGAAAATGTTTATAGTTTTAATACTATAGTTCAGAAGGAAGTATATTAAGGGATTAAGAAAGATAGAGAGAAACTTATCTGGTTCTTAGTTTGAGATAAGTCATTTTGCTCATTATATTAGCTTTTTTCAATCAGTAGTTGAACACAGAACTTTTATTAAATTTATAAAGTTTATTCATCACTAGAAGTGACTAGCAGATAGTTATAGTGAATTCCTGCCAAACATTTTAAATAACAGGGTTCACCAGCAGCGTTATTTCCATATATTAAGGGTTTATTATGGGTATAATATATATGAACGTTAACTTTAAAAACATCTGTAAAAGCAGTTATAACTTCTGGTATTGGCAATTGACCCGGCAATTTTAATAATCGGAGTCTTTTTTGAACCAACTGACCCTGAAGCTTATACTTTACTGGATGTTTTTGTAATTCTGCGATAAGAACATCTCTTACCTCTAAATGTCTCTCGACCGATCCATATAAGTAAAGAGAAAAACATTTATATAACGAGTCCCCTCCTCCGCTGATTTCTATCGGAAAGAACCCAGGAGGAATGAAATCCAAAGGCTTTTCGGGTTCTTCCATATTATCATTTACGGGAGATCGGGAAAGAGCATCAGCAACTATATTTTTAGGGCCCGATATATGACGGATATCAAAGTCATATTCATAGAGCTCTTCCATAGTCCGAGCTAACCTTCCATCAACCAAACTCATATTTTGTAAATAGATGAGTGGCAGATGGTCGGTATATATTATGAATTTTATACCACGGAGAAAAGGTCTAAGGGATTTGACAGCCCAACGCAAAGCAGTTAGTTCTTTGTCAATTACTCCATAATTTCTCTGAGCCCCATTAAAGGTCATAGAAATAAAAGCAATTGGTTTGCGTTCGCCGTCTTGGATTTGGGAAAGGCAAGCACCAGCCCCGAGGTCTGAAGCATCAACATGGAGCTCCATAGGAGAAACCTCTGGACTATAATCGGGGAAACATAACAATGTGGGGTTAACTAAGGCCTTTTTAAGTTGGTCGAAGGCCTGCTGACACTCCGGCGTCCAGGTAATGGATCTACCACCAGTTTGACATGATAAAGGCTTACTGATCTGAGAACAGTTGGGAATATGTCGCCTATAAAAATTTACCATTCCCAGAAACTGGCGTAATTGTTTTACCGAAGTCGGGACGGGAAATTCTAACGCCCCTTTGATATTTTTCTGAAGGGGAAGTATACCATTCCGTGATATTTGGTGACCCAAGAACTCCACCTCAGTACGGCAAAGCCTGGTTTTACTGGGTTTAAGTTTATACCCATTTCTCTCTAGTGCAGCAAGGACACGATCCAAGGTAACTAGATGATCCTCTATGTTTTGACTGAGGATAATAATATCATCTAAGTATATCATAACCTTGGACCATGGAATTTCCTCTAACGCCAACATCATTCCACGTTGAAATGTTGCTGGACCATTTTTTACACCAAAGGGCATTCTTAAATACTCATACTGGGCAAATGGAGTGGAAAAAGCAGTTTTTTCAACACTTTCGGGTTCCATGGCCACCTGATAATAACCGCGGACCAGATCAATGGTTGTAAAATATTTATTACCATACATATTATAAATCATATCTATTAGGTTAGGTAAGGGGAATGAATCTGTCTTAGTAACACTATTTAATTTCCGGTAGTCTATACATAAACGCAACTTACCGTCAGGTTTTCGGACAGGAACCACAGGAGCTGAATAAGGGGATTTACTGGGTCTAATAATATCCTGCTCCAACAGTTCATGACATTGGTTTTCTATTTCTTGAGCCAAGGGACCCTGGAAACGACGTACTGGTAATCTCACAGGTCGACCAGTTTCTACCTCGATAGAGTGGGTGATATTAGTAGCCACTCCCACGTCGTGGTCACCGAAACTGAGAGCCGATTTATGTTTTAATAATACTGCGATTAATCGTTTCTTGTCGAGGTCAGAGATAGGAATATCCGCAAAGCAAAACTCCTCCTCCAACTTAGTGGGGGACCATACGTCTGCGTTTACGTTGATTTCTGAATTCGCATCTACTGACCTAGTATTAATTTGAAGATTATCTTCTTCTTCTAAAGAACACAAGCTACCTACCACAGTACCCTTCCTATAATAATGAGGTGTATCGGAAGTATTTAAAAGAGCGATCCTGCAAGATTCTCTCAAATCCAATACACCCGGGATTGGAATAACAGGTCCTATTGGATCGGCTTGAAAACCTACCAAGGAAGAGAGCTCAGATGAGGGACAACTTACATCCACCATTTGACAAGAAAACGGGGGGACATTAATGGAATTAACCGTGACACATTTATAAAAAGGGATGTTTAGACTCTCATCCTTAGCTATGGATTCTATACAGTCATCAGATCTATGTACTAATTCCCGCGTAGTTAAGTCTGGGAGAAGGTCATTTTCTTTTAAAGCGACAGCCCCTAAAACTAGAGGAGCTGGCATAAATTCATAGGGGACAACTAACAAAATGACGGGCTTGGACACATAATCACTGTCAGGAAAGTACAGATTACATTCAATATAAAAGTCAATAGGTACTGAATGTTCTCTGACCAGACCACTGATGGCGTTGACTTTTATATCCACAGAGGGTCGTAAGGGCAAGTTCTTCATGTACGACTCGGTGATTTCAGTGCTGATTAAACTGATTCCAGCTCCACTGTCTATCATACAACCGTAGAAGCTAGAGCTGTTGGGAACCAAAGCGACTGAGACAATCAAAGGGTCCTCCTTGAAAGGAGTACAATGGACTACCATCGTCCGTAAGGGATTTTCTAAGGGTTTATTTATTTCTAAGGGAGGTCGTTCTGAAGATTTCTCGGGAATAATTTTAGAAGTTTTAAAATTTTCTATGTCTCCATCATCATTAACTGAGTCGATTAAAGGGTGGTTCTCCTCCAGAGGACTCAAGTCCGGGGAGACCAGGAGTTTAAAGGAGGATCATACCGCACCTCATCCTTAGCGCAAGGGTTTAAATTTTTACTTACAGGTAGTTTCTATACAGTGTAGGGGATGGTGTCCGAACTTGAGCATGGACGACGAGGGAGATCAGCCCTGTGATTTGGGTCGTAGTTGATTTTGCGGAAGTAAGACCGGGGAATATGAGCTGTTTCCAAACGGGACACAGTTTAAGGGAAGAAGCTCTTGGGTCATGATAAGATGTAGACGCGGGGGAGGAGCACTAATATGAACACCTCATTCCATGCGTGAGGACACAACGCGCAGAAGGGACACAGGACTACTTTTCTAAATATTCGGGAAGGGGAAGAGACTCCTATGATCGGACAAAAATTGTGCCCCTGATGTGCCTTTCTTTTTGCATCATACTGGCATACTCCCCCCAAGATATTCTTTGTAAACACTCCCCATGCGGAAGTGGCCTAGTTTTTTCACAGTCATACAGCAAACCTTTTTTCCGCCGGTCATCAGGACTTAGGACGAGAATTCGAGATAATGGTCAGGACGGAACTGTACTATCATGGTTCTTGCTAACTATTGGTGGAGTCACGGATAAGTATCCAGACTACCATATATTCGTTCTTGAGCGACTACTTTTTCTTCTTAGGAGCCGTGCCGATGATTATTTTTGGGATTTAGGTTTTCGTTGTTCAACGTTGTGATGCAAAACCTCAGTCCATCCGGGGAGTGCAGTATTTATCCGGATAACGGATTCCAAAGATTCGTTTAGGTTCACTTTCATCGCGGTCTTTTGGGCGTAAGTTGAATTGTCGACCTCAATTGGAGTAGTTTGGGATATGGAATTCGGGAAAACGATATTCTCGCTATCTAAGGAATCCGCAAAGTTCACTATATTTTCCAAGGAAACCCTACTATAACCCGTCCAACTCATCAAATTTTAATATACTTGACGGACGAATGTTTCATATATGGAGGCAAACTGCAAAGGAAAGCTATTATAAGAGAAATCAATGATCTCCTCATATCTATCCCAGGATAGCTGACTAGCGCAGGCGTTTCCCAACCGAAGGGTCCAAATACATTTTAATGCTCTCGTTGGGGTATCGGTGAGCAGCATGATACTTCTGTATCCTATTTTCTTTCTTCTTACGTTCCTCATCTCTATACCAACATACCAGATTATCCCGTACAGAGAAGTATTCACGGTTATCTTTTATTATTTCTCGGTATATTTCGAAAGAAATTTGCCTTCTAGCTGTCGTCCACATAGCAGTCTGTCAGACCTATTGGTGATATTTGGGCATGTGGATATTAAGGTACAGTTAGCAGCGTCCGTCAAAATGAGGCCAAATAGAAGTCTAAGAGATCTCGTTGTTCTGAAATTCATATTTAAATTTTTCCCTCCAGGGAATTCGCACAACGATGGTGGCGGGGGTAGTCTGGTGGGTGGGGGTGTGTTGGTGTCGGCTTGGTGAAGTGTTTTGAGAGTTCGTTGGAGCAAATTGACTGTGTAAGGAGAACAATTGGTTTTTGCCTCCTACTCGTCCTTCCAAGCATGTCAAAGTCTCTGTTTCAGTTTGTGGCCTGATACATAGAAGGTTCATTTGGATCGGGAATACGACGTTCAAATTGTCGTTGTGGTAATCCTTGTGGAAAACAACCAGAATACGACTGAGGGTCAATAGACATCTGGTGCTCCGGATACTGATTTACTGGCATTTGTTCTTGGTGGGGTTGTAGCAACCTATTATATTTCTCGGAGAACTCAGATTCTCCTCTATTTATTGGGGACAAAGATTCTCTAGTGCCTCTACCCATGTCTGGATTTCTCAAGAGAGACTTAGATTGGGTAAAGTAATTTACTGGTGGTATAGAATTATGAAGAAGACTGGGATTAGGCTGAAGTTTAGGATTAGGAAGAAGTTTAGGATTTGGAATAAGGTTAGGATTAGGAATAAGGTTAGGATTAGGAATAAGGTTAGGATTAGGAAGAAAATGATTTTTGGGAGTTTCCACATAACTCGGTGGATTATGAGGAAAAGGTTTGGATCGTGGTTGAAATTGGGAAACTAAGGAAGGTTTATACTCACGATCATAGAAAGAAGTGGTATTTTTAGGCATTTGCAATTTAGGTGCATCAAGGTCAGAGGGTATTACTTGACCTCGAGCGGGGAACGTTCTGTGTTCAACCTGACTGATTTCCACATTATTTTCTTGGGTCCATTGCTTTTGCTTTTTAAGTTTAATAAGCAAGGCATCCATTTCGGACTGATTAAAAGGTTTGTCAGATTTGGAAACCATTTTTACGTCAGAGATGGAACCCAAGGGTGTGTCAGAGTTGGTGACTTCTACCCCATTTTTATTTTCATCATTCACTCCTACATTCATTCCTACATTCATTCATTTCTAATTGATGTTTATTTTGATCATCACAGCAGACTACCTGGTATGAAGCAAGAACGCGGTTCTACACAATGCGGATCTCCTAGAGCAACAGCATGCACACAGAGATGGAAATTCAAAGGTCCCAATACCTTCTTGATCTATCAAGCTGTGCTTGTTTCCAGAGACCTGTGTTTTGATTTTTTCAAGTACATTTTAATTTTTTTTATTTTAAGTAACTAAAGAAAATTAAAGTATTGAGGTGGAATCCCAACACTAACTCTTGAATCTGTCCAATGTAAGTACAAAACGAAGAAGATTTCCTTTGAGAGAACTGAAGAGAATCGATGAGTTTTCAAAATAAATGTGATGATGTGAGCGAGAGTCACAATCCTAGTGCAAGCAAAGCGCAGGAACTCAAACACGAGTCGCCTGTCCGGGCCTCGCCCTTAATTATTTAGTGTACGCGGAGATGAAGCACGCTGGGACCGAATCACTCGTACCTGGAAACTGGAAGGTGGACTCTCTTCACTTTATTCTCGTAGAGTCGAATGTCGATGAAGATTGAATAATTCTGAGGTCAAAAGATATAATAAGAAGTAGATAGTAATTAAGGTGAATGTTCAAATGGTAGGCAGATGTGGTTTAGAATGTCTAGTAAGCACAGGCAACCAACTTACACCCACAGAAGGTTTTTCGGAGCAGGTTTAGGCCTATTTCCCGTAGGAGGGAGCGTTGTCTCGGTACTCCGTTGGCCTGCTTTACTTGTGTGACTGAATTCAAGGAGGATTTGTGAGTTTCTATAATTTAAATTCGGCAATTGTTGATATGTTATCTAACAGGATCTTGAACCCAAATGAAGGGTTTACTTCAACTAAAAGCTGTTTCCGGATTCTATCTACTCCCATGGATATCCAAAATGAATGGACACTGTCAAAAATAAATAATTAAAGGGGATTACTACAAGATCACACTTTATCTTCAATTTATAACAGTATATTTTACATATAAATATTTATAAATGTACTTTATTACTTTATTGAACTCACCCTTGTTCAGTTTCCAAGAGGGCTGTTCAATTTAATTTTCATAGTTGTTGGCTGATTTCTTTCGCCGATATGAAACTGCAACAAATAACTATTTGGGTTACTAACTGTTTCCCAGTACATGAACAATGAATAATATTACAATAATGAATGAATGGAATCTGTTATTCTGCCGTACTCACTAACCCTGGAAAATCTGGACATCTAACTTCCAGGTCGTGCCAAAGTCTTCGAGTATTTAATGAACTTGTTTGTTTAACAGTGTTTTTGTACATATCATGTAATGTTTTGACTTTAGCAGTGTTTACAGTTTATAATATCAATTAAGTACAATTAAATTCAGATATCAAACTAAAAAAAGAGAGAAAATAATTATAACCTCTATAATTCCCTAAGTTTGACAAATAAATAACAGCCAATAATATAATATAGATACAATCATCGTGCCAGGTCGTGCCTCCGTAGGTTTCTGGAGCGTATTGTCCAGACTGGATCAAATGAGAAAATGCTTTAACTTACTTAAACCAGTTGACTACTACACGAGGTTACTTCAGTCCGTTCAATAGGCAGCAACTTATGCACGAACATGCACTCCCGTTTAATAAATTATATTTATAGTATATAGTATATTACTATATATATTATATCATATATTTATCGTATATATATATATATATATATTATATTATATATTATATATATATATATATGAATATATATATATAATATATATATATATATATATATATATATATTAGTTATATATATATATATTTAACATCAACCTCCTATCCCCAGATTGGGAGTGAAATGCGTCACATGCACCAGAAACAGAATAGTAAAAGATATTATAGAAAGTAAAAAAAAAGCTCTAAAATATATTAGTTAATATATATATATATATATATATCATATTAGTGGTAATATATGTATATATATCATATATATATATATAGTATACTATAAGTAACTATAATATATATATATATAATAATATTTACTATATATATACTATATATATATATTATTATATAATATATAATATATTATATATATATATAATTATATATATATTATATATATATATATATATATATATATATATATATATATATATAATATATATATGGAGCCAAACACTTAAAAATTCCTTTTCTTTTGTTACAGAGAAAGAGAAATGACTTACCCTCTCACTATTAAAAGTCTCATAAAATTGCTGCATTTGTGTAACAAGGAAGAGTTGAATAAAATTTTCTTTAAACCATAATAATTTTTCTCCACTAAGAAGCTGCAACTCTCATATTAGAACCCGCTTTCTTTTTTACCATTTTGGCATCCCCTGAGTCAGAAACAAATATATAAGTATTACTATATATATATATGATATTATATATATTATAATATATACTATAATATTATATATATATATTACTATATATATATATATATATATATACTATATATATATATATATATAAATATATATATATATATATATACTATATATATATAGTATTATATATAAAAATATATATATATTATAAAATATATATTATAAGTATAAATATATATATTATATAATATATATATATAGTAGTATATATAATATATATATATATATATATATATATATATTTATATATATATATATATATTTGTAAAATTTGAAAAATATTATTATATCAATATAGTGATATATGAATATATATATAACTATTATATATTATATATATAGTATATATTTATATAACTATATATTTTATGTTATGTTATATATTATATATATATATATATATATATATATATATATATATATATATATATATATATATTATATATATATATATATATATATATATAATACTTCTATATACTATCATATATATAGTATATTTATATATATAAATATATATTGTAAAATTGGCAAATTATCATATCAAGATGGGCCTCTATAGGAAGGAATTATGCCTTGGTTTGTAAGTGACAGATGTGTGTATGGAAGGGAGGCAGCGTGTTATTATTCTAAGAGCTTTGTTCTGAATGATAACTAGCTTTAGAATGTTGGATTGTGATATTTTGGGACCTCAGGAGAGTAATGCATAGTTGAAGATGGGACAGAGGTACTGTCTGTATACTATTTTAAGGGACTCCTTGCATTGGCCAAAATTTGTTCTGGCTAGGGTTTTCATTGCATTCAATTTAAGTATGCCACTGGATGTAATGTTGTTTATGTGGAGTGTGAATGTTATGATTGCATCGAAAGCTAATCCAAGGATAGTGGGCTAATTATTGAGAGAGAGAGTATGTTGTATGTAAGGAAAAATGCTATGGCTTTAGTTCCTAGGTGCTTGAGATGGATATTGGATATTTTGTCTGGACCTTCTACTTGTAACATTTTGAGGTTTTTGATGGTGTTAACTTGCCAAGTACATCTATCGGAGTGAATGGAAGGGCTTCTTGGGTTTCCATTAGGTCCAAGCAACTTAGTAAAAGGTGTTTTGTGTCGTCATTTGTCAGGGAAAGACATCTTTGACAGTAGTGGGAGGGAGCATTGTGAAATATTTATACTCCTGAAGGGAAGGATGGTGCCCAGAGCAATGACAGAACAGCATTACAATGGTTTGATGGTACAAAGCTTATTCTATGAGATATATTGGGTGGATGCACTTGTAGTATGGTGGTGTTTGGATATTCGGAGATCACTCTGTGTTAGCCCAGTGTTGTATATTTTATAATAGTATATAGCTAGTGTGATTTTTCTCCTTGAAAATTGACAGCCTATCATGTTAAAATGGGCACCTAAAGAAACAATTTTTGTTTTAGTTTCTAAGTGGTGGATGGATGTTGAAGAGAGGCAGCCTATTATTCTCTGAGTGTTTTGTTTTGAATGACCTCTTCTTTATATATATATATATATATATATATATATATATATATATATATATATATATTATATATATATATATATATATATATATATATATATATATATATATATATATATATATATATATATATATATATATATATATATATATATATATATATATATATATATATAT
>JABUQX010009593.1:0-12500 GCA_015478945.1 Trachelipus rathkii | reverse complement strand
GTCAAATTTTCAGGAGATTAGCGTCGCAACACCCACTTCTCGCCCCATGTGCCGAAACCATATACTGTCTCAATTTTGCAGTATGAGATATTATTATAGATATAAATCGATACGTTTAGTAGATTTATAAAAAAAAATCGCAAAAATCGATAAATTTTGTCCAATAATATCAATCACAGAAAAGCGGTCACCAGTGACCGCTTAGGACTTAAAATGCGGTAAATATTTAGGTATATGTGGATGAGAGGAACGGAACGATGCAGCAGTGGTTGTAGGAAGTGTGAATGGCAGGAAGGTGGTGGTGCAATTAAATCCGTGGTGAAGTGCAAAGGACTAAGTCTTGATGTGTGCTAGGTCTTACATGGAGGGATGTTGTTACCTGTGTTATTGTATGCGTAGTGAGACTATGGTCTGGAATAAGAAGTTTTAATCTAAAGTTCAATGTGTTCCATATGGACAATCTTAGGGGTGTTGCGTAGGGTGTCCGAGATATAAGACATTGGATTATAAGGAGACAATGAAAAACGTATTAGAGAGTGGTGTGGTGTGAAGAAAGGAATAAATGAGAGAATAAATGAAAGTTGTTGAATGGTTTGGTCATGTGGAAAGATGAATGATAGTCGGGAATTGATGTTAAGGCGGATGTATAGTAGGTGAGGGGTGTGTTGGGAAGACCGACCGGCTGGGAGACCGAAAAGAGAAAGTGGATTGAGTCCCGTTGAACGAATGTCTGAAGGAGCGGAGAAATGTGATTTGGCAGAGGCGGAATAAAGGTGCATGATAGGAGAGAATTGCGGGGTTTTGTATGGGACATGGTTTGTGGCCCACCTGGGCCAGGGATGAACCCTTACTTTGACGATTTACCATAGTGAGGGTTCGTCGCTGTCCCATGAAGCTCTAAGGTGGATTTTCTGTCTGTGACAGCTCTCACTAATTAATGGTACAGAGGGGGCGGTAAGGCTGGGCTTTCTTTTCGACGTTTGTCATGTTCTCCTACTGCTTTCTTTTCCGATGGCATGACACGCCACCTTACCCCCAATCTTGGGGCAAAGAGGAAGGTTGAAAGAAAGAAGAAAGAAAGAAATATATAATATATATATATATATATATATAATATAGTAAAGATATATATTATATATATATAATATATATAATATAATATATAGTGAATATATATAAGCTATATATATATATATAAGTATTATATATATATATATATATATATAAACCTATATATATATATATATATATATATATAGTTTAATACAGTGTCCAGTTAGGCTTAAAAATGATATGTTAACTGTATTAGCTGTCCATATATCTGTAGTTGGAGAAACATATATAGCTGGCTCCCGATATTTTCCTTTTCATTGCATTCAATAATTTTTCAGGAATACTAAGAGCTTTTTGACTGAAGCAAGTTCTTTTTGGCATATCCTAATTTGGACAGACATCCTTCATTAACTGAGCAAAACCGATGTCTTCTACAATCGAATACAGTTGTATATCAAGAGCAATCATTTTTCTAATACACTTTTTAAGTTTTACAGCTGTGGTCATTTATATCACACATTTTCTTTCTCTCAAAAGAATCAACCAGTGTCGGTTGTGATATTGACTTGGAACTACTTGTGCATGAAAGAGATCAATGAGGCACTACCAGGGTTGTGGAGTCAGTTAAAAATTTTCAGACTCCGATTCCACCCTCTTCAAAATTACATACTCTAACTTCAACCTCTTGAAAATTACTGACTTTAACTCCACCCTTTTGAAAATTACAGATTCCAACTCTGACTTCGACTCCATCCTCTTGGAAACTAAATATACAGAAAATTATATATATATATATATATATATATATATATATATATATATATATATATATATATATATATATATATATATATTATATATATATTTTATATATATATATATATATATATATATATATATATATATTGTAACATTTGAACATACTCATTTTGTTTTTGGTTCAATAGTCAATTCCCATCCATGTATATTATCCTCCTTTATTGAGCATATTCAAGCGATAAAACTCTCCAGGTACACATGTATATACAGAACTTGTATATATATATATATATATATATATATATATATATATATATATATATATATATATATATATATATATATATATATATATATATATATATATATATATATATATATATATATATATATATATATATATATATATATATATATATTATCAAATTTTTTTTTCTAATTTTTTTATGTTATGCAATGATGATAATAATAATAATAATGGTTGAAATGTTAAGACCAGGATTGTCTTGCAAAAGCATAAAGATTATTATTATTATTATTATTATTATTATTATTATTATTATTATTATTATTATTATTATTTTCTGTTAGAATATTTTGGAATTAAGATTTATGCAATCAAAGAAAGTAATCCGCAAAGTTCATTTCTTCATGTATTTTAGAGCCAAAAGAGCCTTATTATTTTTTATTTAATTATTTAAGTTAGAAGCAGAGGAGCTCAGTTTGAGCTATGAAATTGTCCTTTTGTTTGAGTCTTAAGAACTTTCATTTTTTTAAATTTTAAAATAGTAAGATGCTGCCAAGTCGACTCCTCCTTCTTTGTTGTAAATAGAAAGGTGAATGTTACCTTCTAAAAATGAATGAAAGATGTATATATATTTAATTCTACTAATTAATAATGTTTCCATATTGGTTGAAAGAGTATCTTAGAGTGAATGGGCTAGTATTTAATAGCATGTTTTGTCATTTGAGAATGATTTATTCCACAGATCTTGTTGAGCACAGCTGTTGTGGTTAGGTATATCTGGCATATCATCTTTTATTTTATTGTCTGCAATGCCGTTATATGTTACCTGTTCTTTATAATGTGTGCTACCTGTTCTTTATAATATGTGCTACCTGTTCTAAATTTTGTGTTTTAAATGTGCATTATCTGGTCTAGTGGTTTTATAATATTATATTAAATATTTTATGGTTAATATTATGGTTTTAAATATTTTTCTCATGTGTATATTGATATTTAATATGTGTAGTAGTTAATATTAAGGTATACTGGAAGTTATCCCATGCAATGTCTACCTGTAAGTGTTATGTTAATGCTTGTATTTTCATGCAGTTTTCTTATTCACAATTTTAAAGTAATGTTTAAAATTTTGAAGAAGTATTTTAAATCTTTGATATTTAATATTTAAAGGGAAAGGGGAAATTTTGTAATATTTATTTCACTCCTATTATTAAATTCATTTTCATTATTAATATCACTTTTATTCAAACTTTAAACTTATTTCGTTTCTATTTTTATTACACTTTTAGGAGGCATTGTCCTGATAGCTACCCCCAGGGATACTATTATTATATGTATTATCACATTAATTTTTGTTTATCATTATCAACATGTTATTAACACACAACACATACCTTTTAAGGGTTACTTATATTTTAACCTTATTATGTGGTGTCTGTATAGTATGAGTTAAACATGGAAGCAATTATTTTATGGTATGTGTTATTTTATGGGTTAAAAACATCCTCATATCTTTTATAGTGTGTAAAAAAAAAGAGTTATCAATTACAATAGCTATTAAAAAGATATATTCGTAGTCCCGCTTCAGCAGGAAGTTTAGTTTTTAGTTAAACAATCATAAATGTTAATCTACTTCCATTAGCAGCTGTAAGAAAGCCAATAGGATCTTTCTTTTTCTTTGCAGAAGCCTTTAAAATAGAAACTGAACTCCCAGTATCTAATAGAAATAATTGCTTTGAATTAGCGTCATATATACGAAGGAGACTATTAAATGCAAAATTTTTATATTCATTTACATTTAAAAATTTGGGAAGCACTGACCCATTGCAAGAATCTGCATTTTCAACCCGCATCCCAGTGTTTTGGCTTGGAACTAAAGGTTCCAGCCCAATAACTGACTTTTCGCTACCTTGATAATGCATATTCTTACTCTTAATACTATTATCAGAGGAACTCAAATTTTCCCTATACCATGATTCCTATTTACTCAACTGAAAAGCTCTCTCACATAAAACAGATAGTTTTACGCCATCAGCTGCATTTTCACTCGAATGAACATAAACCGGGATATTTTTTTTAACATGCAAAATCTTTTCAACATTTTTACCTATACCCTTGTAATTATTAGAGTTTGGTAGGGGGTAGCTTTCCCCCTTTATTTTTTCAATGTTTTGAAAATTATAATTGTACTTACAAATTAGTCACGTTACAATATTATTAAATTGCACCTTCTTTGTACAGGGGGGTAACTCCACCCCCACATTTAGTTTCCCTTTGAAGGTAGGGAAGTAGATCCAGCAGTGTTTTGTGATGGCGTTTGTGCCACCAAATGAACCATTTTGCAGGTGCCTCCTTGGCACCTGGTAGCCATTTCACAGAATGTGAAATGGTAGTAGCAAAGGGGTCCATCCTTTCTAAATCCTGAAGGTGATCAACAACCGGTAGAACGACCACTGTTCCAGCCAGGAGAGCGACATCTGTCCCAACCATTACCATTACGAGACATCCATAGATCCAATTGATTCACTTGATATGATAGGGCCTCAAACTTCTGGAACAGTTCACTAATTTGACTAGAAATTTTATCCTAATCTTTATGTGAAATGTGGTCTTCTTTCCTAGGTTGGGGGATCACTTGCCCTGGTAGGGATGAATGAACTCACTGCATTGACCGAATAATCTGGATAGGGCTTGGACTTATGACGCTGTGATTCCATGAACACATCAGCTGCTTCGGCCAATTTATGAATATCTGCATCAGCTTTCTATACTGTTAATAGAGGCACAAGATCATTGGGCAGAACACGTAGAAACATCTGTTTCATAAGGTTTTCATTTTGATAAAGAAGCCATTGATAACTGCGGACTCCTAACGATGCTTTAATTCTGTTAAGGTATGCTGTGGGCTTTTTACCAGGCTTAAGCTCTTGCTGAAATAAGGTTTCAGCTTTCTCTTTATCAGATAGAGCATAAGTTTCAGTTACAAGGCAAAAAAATTCTTCAAATGTTTCGTCGTTGATAGGATAGCTTATTCTCAAAGTTATAGCCGAAGGTAAGAGAGGACTGAGAAGTTTAACTTTTTCGATATTATCAGTCACAAAATATAGGTTAAATAGAAATTCCACTCTATCTAACCACTTTCCCAAATCCCTCATTTCAAAACGAGGAATATCCTGCACAGAGTGCTTTCCTTGTTCTTCGATATGGTTCGGGTGATGGGGTGCGAGAATGATCACTCTCACCCAATAATCTAAGATTAAAGCTGTGATAATCGTTTCTATTTTGAGTCTAATTTTCATTTTGTCCATCAATATCAGTTATTTCATTTGTTTCAACATCTACATGATGTATGGAAATTCCGGACTGTGGAATATTTGTTCACTTAATTAGCAAAATAATCAGCAAAAATTGCTGATGATGACGATTGAGAAAAAAATGCTTGATTTTGCTGATGATGATGATGATTAATTGTCCTATCACTAGTTTGCACATATCATCAAAATCCCAAGCTTCAAATCTCTGCACTTTGTGTGAAAGGCTTAGACTATAAAATCTTAATTAAAAAGTGTGTGTAACATTGATAACAGGGATTGTATGATGTATTTTTATACATATCCAAGAGAACAAGGTGTAAAAAACTATCTTGAAAGTGATGTACTAGGTTTAGAGAAATTGTTTTACTCAGAAGAAATTTGATATAAGCAATGGGCTTCAACAGATAGATGCACATTGGTAGACAAAGTTGAATCAGTTGATGAATTCCTTTCCTCATTGAGCAGCAAAACTGTTAACCTAACATAGCATAACTATATTGCCCAAACACAGGCAGTTTATTTATAAGAACTAAAACATTCCCTACCAGATAATGAAGCAGTAGTTGTAGGCGACTTTAATGAAAATTATTCCTTCATTGTTCAAGATGCAGCACAGGGCTTCCAATGGGAAATTAGCCAGTGTACACTGCATCCATTTGTTGTCTATTAGAGGGATAGTGTTTCAAACACTACATAGCGCACAAGTTTTTGTTTTTTGTCTCCTAACACAAAACACAATACCACAATGGTTTACACATTTCTTAAAAAAAACTTATTGTAGGGAACTTAAGGGTTATTATTGTTATTATTATTATTATTATTACTGTCATTGGGATTTTCACAAGTTTTCATAAAGTTTTTCTTTTTAAATGTAAAGAGTAGGTTATTATAAATTGCTTATTGAAGAGTGAAGTGAGGGAGTGAAGTTGTAAGCCCTTGATTAAAAGAACAAGAGCGCTGAGGGAGTGAGCATCAATCAAAGTAAAAAAAAATAAAAGAGAAGGAAGTATCAAGGCAAGCCTAGGTTACACTCCTCTGGGTAAGTTGGAACTACTAAACGCGTTTTTAAGAGTTAGGTTAGTCAATGGGGTTTTAATTAGTGCTTGTTTGATTGTAGGTTGAAACTTACACAGGACTTTTTCTTGTGAAACCATTTGGGAACTTATCTGGACGAAGTAAAGTGGGAACAATTAAGAAGTTCACTGTTTCTCGAGTGGGCGAACTCGTGAGGGAATTATATCGGGTCTTCAGAGTACGTGCAGTGGGTGTCTAACATCCGTGGAACTTGCCCAGCGGAATTGGGGACTCCTCCCTAGTTCTTTCATAACTGGGCAGAAATCAACGGAGCCCTTAACGTGTTGTGGTCTTTGTGAAGTCTTCCGTTAATAGGGGACCCAGTGATAAGGAAGTGAATCATGCACCGAGAGAATCAGAGGCGCCTTGGGTGGGCATTGCAGGGATATCGCTGGCACTTGTTACCGTTTTGTTAAGGTTATTGAATCCTCCACACTCTATTGGTTCTTATTGCAAGATTAACTGGTTGTCTTAAGTTTAAATTATAAATTGTAAAATCGTACTGGTCTCTTATTGCTCCCTAGTTTAGCGTTTTTCTGGAAAAAGGATTGATCTTAAGGGGTTGTTTGATTAAGCGATGATACCGAGTCAGGTGAACTCGCCCGGCAACTACTGCTGCGGGGAACATTAAAAATAGGTTGCCCTCGCCCAGGGAGACAGATGCAGCCAGCCGAGCCGGAGCACGGAGAAGACCACGAAGGGAGAGAGACAGAGTGGCTATAAAGAGTCAGTAAACTCGGCCCGGTCATTTACAGCTGCGAGGAGCATTCCCAGGAGGTTGCCCTTGCCCAGGGAAACAGGTGCGGTTGAGGGAGTTGGAGTGGAGAAGAGCCCACGGCGGTTGGCAAAGTCAGAGCACGGAGAAACCTACGATTGTTCAGTGGGGATCAGTCAGGGATATAGTCAGGGAAAACGGGAGGCGGGAACAGGGTTTTCTCCCAAGGTTTGGCTTCAGAAGGGAGCATAGCCGTCGCGGGCCGACGAGCAAAGTCTGATACTATATTGGATCAAACCCAGTGATAGTGCTTCCCCAAACCAGTCAATGGGAGGCTTTGAAACCCTCCACCGTGTCATCCGTTGAAGCTGCGAGGTTGTGCTTTGTCGAATTCGCGACATAGTACAATTTTCTGGCATCCCAGCGGTGTTGTTGCTTTGTTGGTGCACATCGCGGTGAGTCAGGGTGAGAAGGGTATGTCGTCTGATCAAGTCAGGTAGAGGAACATCATACCAACCATCAAAGAACGTAAGTTGTAGGTTCATTCTGGGATGTCTTCTGAAAGGGGTCACCGGGTTCGTGCAAGAAGTGATGAACGGAATTTGGAAGACGCTGAACGAGGGTGGGCTCGTTCTGGACGATTTGCGTTCGATCAAGGAGGAATTTTGCGAGGTTGGCGGACGAATAGAACGGGAAATTGGTCGCAAAACGAGGAAGAGTAGCTGGGTCCCGGTTGAAGCAGTCCAGACGTCGATTAGGCTGAGAGTTGGGCTTCGGAAGTTATGGTCTGGGACATTGAGCAGCGGGAAGTTAATGCCCAAGTGTCAACCATGATGGAGGGTCCAATCTCAGTCGAGAAATGGGCAGTGAGTATTCAGGCGTCAACCATATAGGAGGGTCAGGAGCCGGTCGAGAAGAGGGACGCGGGCACTCAGATAACGGATCCAGATGATGATCGGACGTGATCGAACTGAACGACGTGGCTTCACAGGTGGAGAAACCGTGGAGGGACTTGGAGTTGACGGTGCTGACCCGTGAAGTTGAGACATTAAGACATTAAGAATATAGAGACAGTAAAAAGACATGGGACATTAAGACATTAAGAATATAGAGCACGTAAAAGCCACATGGGAGTAATGGAGACTGTCCAGTCCACCCGACACTTACCCAAACTGTCATGCAAATCCAAAAAGATCCCCTAGGGCATGTCAATTTGTTCGGTAAACTGCAAATCCCCAATTTGGCCTTAAGGTCAACAATCATACTGATATATATATGATACCCAAACCATCCCATTGCATTAATAACAAGTTATGGTCACGACATGCATCTGAACTATACTATATACACAACTAAAAACCCCACCCCGTTCCAACTCCCACCGCCTTTGGCTTCGTACAAATGATACTTATATGATACCCAACCCATTCATAAATAATATAACCTTTCTTAAATGTTTGTTCAAAATTTCAACCTTTTTAGAAAATATAACCTGCCCTCTGGCAGACTTCAATTACATACCCTATTACTGATGCATGCTTTCTTATATCATGATGGCATGCTTTCTGTCTTAATTTTTTCTTATATGCCCCCTGGTCACCATGTCCATGTTTCTAAGCTATGAAAAATTTCTATTGGTCTCTGTTAAGTGTTGCACCGATAACCAAAATTTTGTTCGATAACCGATACAAGTAAGCTCACATATTTTTCCCGCTACCGGATCCCCGATAGCCTGATAACCAATTATTTTGCCGATCCGATACCGAATTACCGATGAACTTTTACTCCTATAATAATAGTGGCCTAATATATATATATATATATAATATAGTAATATATATATATATATATATATATATATATATATATTAATAATCTGAACATATATAATTATATCAATATATATATATATATTTTTATTTATTTATTTTATGTATTTATTCAAAACACCCATATCCACATAAGCTGCAGGGTGGGTTGGTTGGCTTATAACCCCCGTGGTGTTGTAGTTTTTCAAACTCTATCACACCCATTCAACGAAAAGACATGTATAATAGAAGGGGGTTTTCAGCTCCATTGCTATCAGACGAAGGAATCATGAGTTTATATTCCATCATTTTTAACGAAGGACTTGGCGCAAATGCAGCTTAACTTTTTCATAATTTTAAAAGTTTCTAAGCTTTTCTTTTCTTTTTTCAATTTTGAATTCCATTCCAAATAAGTACATTGCAAGATTTCATGCCGAAATATTGTTGCTCCTCCATTTTAAACATTTATATCTAATATTTTAAAATAATTTAAAATACCGTAGAAAATTTGAGTAGATATCTTAAATTTTCACCTTTGCTAGACTGAAATCAAACTCTGAAGTACTGCTCTCTTTTAAAACAATTCCTGCAAAGTCTGTATTAGCATTTCCTTAACAAATTTAAAAGTCCTCTCTCATATATAATCTTTCAAATTTTTGACATTCTTCGGCAGTTTTCCTGCTGCTGCTTCTTCTTTTTCTTGTCTCCCTTCTGGTTTCCACCGCGTCCACACTCGATGACGGTCGAACATATATATATATATCTATAATATATATATACGATATGTATAAAAATATTATATATACTTATTATGATATTTATAATAACATATTATACAATATAAAATATCATATATATATATATATATTATTATATATATATATATATATTATATATATATATATATAATATATATATATTATATATATATAACTTATATAATATATATATATATAAGTATACTTATTATATATATAATATATTATTATTATATATATAATATATTATATAATATATAATTATATATCAATAATATAGTATACTGTAGTGGAAGCCCTGGTTAATGAACCATACACATTCTCCTACCTGCGGCGGTGGCCCCCACTCCATGACTTGCTCGCGCATCTAAAATTCATTCACGTTTATTAAAAATAAATAATTTAAAGAATTAATATATATTATAATATATATATATATATATATTATATATATATATATATATATATATTATATAATATATATTTATATAATTAATATTATATGAGTTTTCTGTTGGTTTTTTCTAGTTGCAATGTTGCATTGACTTGGGCTTTCCCTGTTTTTATTTATGCTAAGAAGATCCTGGCTGTTTTCTTTGGGAGGCTTGCTCTTGTTCTTAGCAACGTGACGCAAGTTTTATCATATTGTTTTTTGTTTGGTCTTTGTAATTACAATATTTTTTTCTATCTATTTCAGGTAACATCTGTGGATGAATCTCTTTGCTTTTTCCTTAAATGTAAATGTGTTGCCCCTCCCTCTGGATGTGTACCCGTAAATGACCCGTGGTAGTTAGTTCTTAGGTGCGCACTGTGTAGGTCTGACTAGTGATCAGGGTAGTAGGGTGCGATCCTTTGGTTGGTGTAGCTGAGAGTAGCATACCCAACAGATAGTTTTAAGTAATAGGTATCAGTTTGGTTACCTAAGGAAAAAGTACGTTTTTCTTTACATTTTTCAACATCTTACATCAAGGAAGGAACAACAGGGTGAGTTGATTGTATTTGGTTTTGTTTTACGGATAGGCCACCATTGAGTAATTTTCTCAGTGGTAGCAGAGAGCGTAGTTCGAAGGACGGCTCTGGGTGAGGTGTGTGAATTGGTGTAGTAGTGAAGTTGTGGTCTTTTTGTTGTTTTGTAAGTATCAGGTTTTGGGTAAGGTGAGAAGATCGCTGGTAAGGATGATGAAGGATGGTGGTAGTTGGAAGATGTGGTAGTGGGAAATTGGTTCCGTGGAAATGCAGGTGAAGTGTTGAAGAGGGAACGTAGATCTTGCCCCGTGTTAAAGGCGCATTGTCTGCATGATGAGTTGAATGGTGTGGAAGAGTAAAAGTGAGTTGTGGTTCACAGTTGTATGGTGAGAGTTTTGAACAACCGGCTGGGTGAGGATTTGCTTTGGTTAGGACAAAGGCTATGTAGTGTGTGTGGATGGCTAGACTGGGAGCATTAAGGTAAGCAAGAGGTGTTGAGAAATATTACGAGGTTGGATCGAACGGTTTGCGAAAGAGAAACAAAGGGATCGTTATGATAAGTTATGTGGTTTTTTTAATATCATATAAGAAAGAAAATGAAACGATGAGGGAATTGAATGTAGGTTATAAGTGATTGCACGAGAAGTGTAAGATAGTTGGTAGGTTGATTTGGTGAGATTATGAAATCGTTCACCTATTGGAAGGAGCAGATGTGCAGTGGATTAATCAGAGACAAATGCGTGTTGCCTCATTGTCGGAAAGCAGGAGTGGGTGTCTTCGTACTTTTCGAGATGCATTAATTAATATATGTGAGGGTTTTGGTAAGAAAGCAGGGAATAAATGTGAGGTACCATGTGAGGGGGCTGTAGGTGGTGAAAATGGTAGTAGTTGGTATGGTACTCAAGGAAATCAGAGGTATGCTGAAGCGACTCAGAGAGTTGGGCCCAGAGGTGGTGAATGGGGTGATGGTCAATTGTTGAATGCTAAAGACAGGTTTGGTAAGGTGACTGAGTGTAATTTGTGTGGTTCGAAGTACCATTACGCATTTAAGTGTCCAAAAAGAGGTATGTATGGGGAACAAAGGGAAGAAGGTAGAGGTGTAGGTAGGGGACAACCAGTACGGGGTAATGGTGATAGAGGTGAGAGAGTAGACTTGGCTGCTCCACCAGGAGGTAGAAGGAATAATGTGTATTTGGGAAGTGAAGGGCATGATAATCGAAAGAGGTGTGATTTTTGCAGGTCAGATAAGGCATTTGTGGCGAAATTGTGATGTCTATAAGGATTATGATGAGGTGTGTAAGCGGAGTGAGGTTCAGAGGAGTTCAGAGGGAGGGGTGAAGAAGGAAGAAAGGAAGGTGAGTGCAGGTAGGGGAAGTCGTTTGGTACACCTGGCAGGTGTGGGTGTGACTGGTGTGAATCAAGGAGGGTATGGAAGAGGTATGAGTAGGTATAGTGGTGGTAGTGATATGAGTATTTGTGACAGTAAGAAGGAATATGAAGAGATGTGTGAAATACTGGATACTGGTGTGAAGAACGATAGATTGTGCTATACGTTATCAGAGGTTGTAGAAAGGTCAAGAGGGTCAGAGATGGTAGAAGGGAGTGTGGTAAGTGGATCGTAAGGGTGGTGATGGAGAGGTGTCGCAGATGGAGAATGAGATGAGTAGTAAGGTGGAGGTGTTGAAAGTGAATGAAGGGTGTGGTGAGGTATCAAAGGGAGCAAGGAAGAAAGAACAAGTGAAACGTAGGTGTAAGGTTGACAAGCGTAGTGCGGAAGTGAAAGAATTCATGAGAAGAAGAAAAGGTGAG
>JABUQX010009592.1:35000-37500 GCA_015478945.1 Trachelipus rathkii | reverse complement strand
TTCAAATGACAATCATTAAAATACGCAATGTTTGAGTCATGTCGTATCCTCAGCAATCGATAATGGTACCTTCTGTAGTAGTAGTAGTTATAGGAAACATTTAAAAACTAAAAATACTTGCCTAATTGGTGATTATAAGCGTTCCTGCGAAGTACCTCAGCGTAATCTATCTTCTTTGGATCGTAAGCGGCTGAAGAAGGCTGAGAAGAAGGCGTCTGACTTGCGTATTCAGGAGGGGGTTCAATTTGATCTATTAAATAGCCAGATGGGGAGTGCTTTTGGCGTTGATCCTGAAAAAAAAAATTAAATATATATATATATATATATATATATAATATATCATATATATTATATTATTATATATATATTAATTATATTATATATATATATATATATATTATATATATATATATATATATATATATATAATATATATATATATATATATATATATTAAATCAACAAATATATTTTATTTTATCCACTGTACCTCAATATTGCAATGTTTACCACACCTCTCTATATTTTTAAAACTAGCACCACACCAAGACACTAATTGTGTATCTCACCGCATTGCACCGCACAGTAAATGGTGCGTCGCTACCCCTAGCCTAAGCTCTTGTTAACTTTCGTAACCGATTCATTTTTTAAATAAGATCAAATGAACACTAAATAAAAAGTTAAATGAAAAGCTAATTAGTGTAATTACGTATCTTTAAAGGTGAAAGGAAATTGTTGACGAAGAGTAAGATGAATAATAATTAATAAATAATAAATGCTTATGATGGATAGATAGTGTATACTTATTTTTATGAATAAAAATGAATGAATGAATAAATAGAGACTAAAAGAACTCTCTGCAAAGAATAAATTAAAACTCAAAATATAACGCAATATTTGCCTATATTTCTGCCACGATTGTGTGTAAATACACGAAAGTGTTTGGAAACTTTTTTCGTTTTCAATGTGGAATGTGGATAAAGTAAAAATATTTTTCTCGTGCATAAAAATATAAACTCCTATGTTAAAGATATATATTATATATATATATATATAATATATATAATATATATATATATATATATATTATACATATATATATATATATATATATATGATATATATATATTATATATAATAATATATATATATATATAATTATATATATATATATTATATATATATATATATATATAAATATATATATATATATAATATATATATATATATATATATATATATATATATATATATATATATATATATATATATATATATATATATATATATATATATATATATATATATATATATATATATATTTAACATAGGAGTTTATAAGTGAGTGGAAAAGGCTACTAATAAAAACTGATGATGAGAAAAAAGGAGAAAGTTTTCCACTTAAATTTTAATGACATTTTTATGGGAGAAATAAACATTAAATGAGTTTTCAATTTTCTCTATTTGAAAATAAATATTGTCAGTAAATTCCTATTAATAATAATAATAATAATAATAATAATAATAATAATAATAATAATAATAATAATAATAATAATAATAATAATAATAATAATAATAATAATTAACTTTAATTAAAATAATAATAAATTAAATTTATATTTATATAATAATGGCAGTGCTAGTATTTAGAATTATCATTATTATCATTACAACAATTATTATTATTATTATTATTATTATTATTATTATTATTATTATTATTATTATTATTATTATTATTATTATTATTATTATTATTTATTATTTTATTATTATTATTTATGAATATTATTAATAATTATTATTTATCATTATTATTTATCATTATCATTATCATTATTATTAATTATTATTATTATTATTATGGGATCGAAAATTATCATTCCATTTGACCGTTAGGAATAAAAAGAAAATTAGCTAAAAATAAAAGTAAATAAACTTAAAATACAAAAAAAATGTATTAAAATATTAAAAACTGTATAAAAATTAATATATTCTAATCTAATTTTTTATTTTATATATATATATATATATATATATATATATATATATTATATATATATAATATATATATATATTATATTATATATATATATTATATAATATATATAATATATATATATATAATTTAAATCAAGTTTATAAATTTAAATATTTAATTTACAAATTAAAGAATAATTGAACTTTATTTTATCAATTATCGTCAAATCTTTCAATGGTTGTCTAAACTCGGGATTAATTATTAAAGTCATTTTAGAGATAATGACATTTTCAATTATTAATTTGACGTCTCAAGAATATAATAACCCGTTTTAATAAGAAAAAGCAGTAATTAATATTTACTTAGCAAAGAATGGATTCAAAATATTTTCACTTATTATTCCATTTTAAAAAGTTCACTGCAAAGAAAATGTTACAAAAAAACGTCGCAAATTGACGATGTTACAAAAATAACATCGCAAGTGACGAATATGTTTTAGTATTTTCAGAATATTTG
>JABUQX010009592.1:20000-22500 GCA_015478945.1 Trachelipus rathkii | reverse complement strand
TATATATATATATATATATATAATAATATAATAATATAATAATATATAATAATATGGATATAACATATAATAATAATATATAATAATATATATATATATATATATATATATATATATATATATATATACTATATATATATATATATATATATATATATATAATAATTGAGGTGAGTAGGGATAATGTTAGTTCTCCGCAGAATGTGAGAGCACAACACTATGAATATAACAGTATTTCCTACCATCATCCCTGCGTTTTCCTTTTCTTTTGACAAGGCATATAACGAGAGCGATATTGATGATAACTATGGTAGTGCCAGCAATCGCCACAACAATGATCACGAGCTGGGGTATGTGCCCCCGGTCTTCCAATATTTGATTTAGAACATCATCATCCTCTTTCTTATGAGAGTTGTCTGAAATTGAAATTTTTATAAGTTTAAAAAATCAAGATCACTTACCAAAGGATGTGTGGGAAGACACCCCTGCAAGGGGTATAGAGGGTTCCTTCTGCAAAATCCCTTTTGGAGGGGACATGAATTTCTTAACCCCACCGGCGCCCCTTTTCCGTCGGCGACGCCTGATGATACAAACTATGGCAGAGACGTTTAGGGCAAGCAGGGCAGTAGCTACAAGGACAACAATCACCACCCACAAGGCAGGAAGAGGGGCTCCACCCACTTCACGCCCAACATTCGAAGAGGGAACGGGCGTGGGCGGAGCTTCGCCTAGAAAATAGAGGTAGTGGAAAGAGAAAAAAAGATATTCAGAAATTCCAAAAAAGCAGTTTGAAAAACCTACAAAAACATGCAATACAAAATGAAAAAAAATATGAAAATCCGATTTAAGGTTCTTTTCTACTATTCAAAAAGGAATCAACCATTATATATATATATATATATATATATATATATATATATATATATATATATATAAAAAAATATATATAGACAGCGTTATATATATATATATATATATATATATATATATATATATATATATATATATATATATATATATATATATATATATATACTATATACTATAGAAATATATATATATATATATATATATATATATAAAGGGGTGACTCCTGCACTGCGCATCACGAGATAACATTCGAATGTTACACAATAGTTTTCTGTAATATATTTTAAAATGTTTTATATATATATATATATATACACAAATAATATATAAATAAAAATTGCACAAAAAACTAAGGTATAATATTCGAATTGTCACTCGGGCTGAGCCGGAACAAATAGAGTGCAGGAGTCGTGCCCGTATTATATATATATATATATATATATATATATATATATATATATATATATATATATATATATATATTATATATATATAAATATATATATATATATATATATGTGTCTATACTATATATATATATATATATATATACTATTATATATATATATATATATATATATATTTAAATTTTATTTGTAAACCAAACATAGGTTCCACGTTGAGTGATTTTTAATATCTTTCCAATTTTTTCCCTTTTATAATATTATTATTATTAATTTTCTTCAAGTCAAAAACATGTCAAAAGTAGATATGGTTTTGCAAAAAGTCTTACCCCTCTCCCCCCCTTTTAAAAGAATCTTTCCCCTATTTTTTTCAGGGTTTTATTTTATATTTTGTTTCAGTAATGATTTTAGTTTATTTTTCTCCCTCGCATTTTTTTTCTTTGTCTTTTTTTCTTTCCTTTTAAAAAAACGATTTTGACAACCTCCGATAAAAAAATATCTGAATTAAAAAAAAAAAAAAAAATCCTTTCATAAATTACGATAAAACAAGCATGGGTCTAAACGCGAGCAACCGTTGAGGGGTAATGTCAATCAAATTTTGAGAAGTTATTACGAACATAAATAACGTCTGGAAGCAATTTTTTAAATGTAAGTTATTCAATATATATATATATATATATATATATATATATATATATATATATATATATATATATATATATATATTAGGGATGGCCAAAAAATATCGATATATCGATATTTTTGGCTCGATATATCGATATTTTAGGGCGATATTTTCTTAGGCGATATATCGATATTTCGATATTTTTTCTTAATATCGAAAGCCGATATTCTTTTCAAAAAAAATTTTTTTAAAGGCCGGAAAATAAAATCTTATCCCCCTCTCCCGACACCCTGAAGTGATGAAACTCTCTTTTTCCCCCATATTTCGTTCTTCGTTCGTCCCCCAATGTCGTGTATAAAATAAACCGAAAAAATTGGGGTTTTAGATTTTTCGTCTTTTCGGGAACCAAAAATACCACATAGTCAAATTGTCTTCTGAGTATTCACTAATCACTATTCAGTTATTCAGTGATCAAGTGGATATTGCGACCCAATAAAATTTTGGAATGATAGTAAAAATGCTTTCCCTGCTATGTTTATGTTAGCAATAAATATCTTACTGTAAATGCGACGTCAGTCTCGTCAGAACGAACAGTATCATT
>JABUQX010009592.1:7500-12500 GCA_015478945.1 Trachelipus rathkii | reverse complement strand
GAGATTTTGTTTGATCATGGATTGGAGTAAATAGAGAATAAATGAAATTGCATTGTAGGATGGTTTGGTCATGTGGAAAGGAAGGATGACAGAGTCGATCGGTTAAACGGATGTATAGTTGTAAGTGTGTTTGGGAATCGACCGGATGGGAGACAGAAGAAAAAAGTGGAATGAGTCAGAAAAGGGTCTGGAAGAGAGAAATGTGAGTTTGGCAGAGGCGAAAAGGTGCATAACAGGAATGAATGGTGGGTTTTGTGAAGAGGGTATGGTTGTAGCCCACCTGGGCCAAGGAATGAACCCCATTGACGAGAGGTCATTGTTGAGGGTCAATCGCGGTCCCGTGAAGCTTTCTAGGGTGGATTTTCTGACTGCGACGGGTTCTTAATTGGCGCAAAGGGGCGGTAAGGCTGGGCTTTTTTTTTCGACTTTCTTCATATTCTTTTACTACTTTTATGTTTCCGGTGTATGTTACCACCTTGTAGTCTTGGGGAGATAAGATGGGTGGTGATGATGATGATGATGATGATGATGATGATGATGATGATGATGATGATGATGATGATGATATATATATATATATATATATATATATATATATATATATATATATATATATATATATATATATATATATATATATATATATATATAATATATATATATATATATATATATATATATATATATATGCAAGTTTTCATAAAGTACTTGTACTTGATACCATGTACTTGTACTTGTACTTGAACAAATTCTAGAGTACTTGTACTTGTACTTGAACAATTCTAGAGTACTTGTACTTGTACTTGTACTTGAAAAAATGTACTTGAACCCAACCCTGATATATATATATATATATATATATATATATATATATATATATATATATATACTTTATATATATATATATATATATATATATATATATATATATATATATATATATATATATATATATATATATATATATATATATATATATATATATATAGGTGATAATTGGTTTAGAGCGACAACTATCATCAATCCATATCTCAAAAACTACAATAACTACAGGGAAAAGGAATACATTGCTGGAATGCTGGTCCAATTTTAGTGCGGAAAATGTTTAAAAAAAAAAAAAAAAAAAAATCTCAAACTACAATAGCTACAGCGAAAATGAATACATTTTTGGAATCCTGGTAAAATTTTAGATAGGAAAATGTAAAAAAAAAAAAAAAAAAAAAAATATTTTTGCTAATAATTATAGTAATATGATTAGAGAGCCTATTTAGAGACCTTTTATTGGTTACTCGTTAAAATAAATAGACTTTCTATTAAATTTTGCTTTTTTTTTTTTACTAAGAATACCCCAAAGGGTATACCGCACCGATGGCAGGAGTCGGGGTCTCTCGGCCTTCCGGGGAACTACGGGGTAGGACTATTCCCCCCCTCCGGGGAGGGTCTCCGGAACCCCCGCTCTTTGGTATTTGGGTGTCGCGGGGGTTCCTCCGCCCCTCCCCTACGGGGTATGGAAAACGTCCCCCCCTGTGTCGGCTCGAGCCCCCTACATTGCCATGTAATACCTTTACAAATAATATATATATATATATATATATATATATATATATATATATATATATATATATATATATATATATATATATATATATATATATATTATGTCCCCTGCTCTAAAAAAAAAAATAGCCAATATTTATTTTATTTATTTTTTTTTTTTACATTTTCCTAACTAAAATTTTAAAAGGATCCAAAAATGTATTCCTTTCGCTGTAGCTATTGTAGTTTTGAGATATGATTTTTTACAGTTTCCACGCAATAAAAATTTGCCAGGATTCAACAATGTATTCCTTTCTAACAACAATAACAGTTTTGAGATATGGATCGATGATAGTTGTCGCTCTAAAAAATATATTATATATAGTTATAGATATTGTTTTTTCTATATATATATATATATATATATATATATATATATATATATATATAGTATATATATATATATATATATATATATATATATATATATATATATATATATATATATATATATAGGTGCGTTTGTACGTGAATAGTGTCTATGAGAAAGAGCATCAGAGTTTTTATAGTTTTATTCTTTCTACAAAGTTAAAATATATATAAGTCCTCTTTGGACAAATTTTACTAAAAATATCGTTTCATAAAACGAGCAAAATTCCTTACCATAAATTCTACTGATATTAATACTGTATAAACAGCGTAATATTTACAAATGCCCTAAAAAAATATATGTATATAAATATATATTCAAATTGTTATAACGTCACTTACAACATATCCAGAAAGGCTTTTCTTATCCTCCTCAAGCCTATTTTATAACATTAATGTTTTTCAATAATAAAGAAAATAATGCAATAGGCCATTACGAGAAGGGGTTTAAAAGGCATAAAACTGAACTGAAGAGATTCGGCAAAAGAGTTTTACAATCAATTATATCATCGAAACGAGGGAAGATAACGCTTGTATAAAAAGGGGCAACGCCGATTGCGCTACTCTTAAGTCCTCTGTCGCGCGAATAGAGTTTCTCCGAACATTCCGAGTGAGGGCGCGGAGAGGCATATACACACGAACGTATTTATACACAAATAATTTATACAAGCAGACGTGTACATTTTTTTATTTTTAGGAAAAAATTTGTATATTGTAGTAAAGGTGAGTTTTTTAAAAGTTTAATTATATCATAATAAATTGTCTCTTGATCTCGTACAAGCAATTGATGTTGCGCTTGAAGAGCGACCAATGAACGCGAACAAGCGTTTGCACAAACAAGCAAGCAACATAAAACGCTTCCGCACGGGCTTCCGCTCAACGAAACGGAATTTTCTTCCTCTTTTTCTCTCCCTTATTGTCCGAAGATGAGATGCACATTATTCTATTATGACCCTTGAGCTTAAGGGCATTAAGGTCGTTCTTCGCTCTTGAAAAAATTTTCGTTTTAAGATCTCTTAATGAGGAAGGCTTAAAACTCTACAAACGCGGTCCTTTTACGAAAAATAGAAAGAAAAAAAAAACTAACAAAAAAATTAAACAATAAAAATAAAAAGGCGCATAAAACTGAGCAAAAAAAATTAAAAGAAAATTAAGACAAGAGAAAAAAAAACAAATAAAATAGGAGAGGATAGGATTACTAAGTAGATATTTCACAAGATTTTTTTTGCAAGCTCATCATGTTTTCTTAAAGAAGAGAAAATCAGAATAATTCATTTTAAGATTTTTACTCCAAGAATCAGTCTAACATTAAAAAAAAATGAATTAAAATTCTTAACAACTTTGAATTATTTTACCAAATTATTCATCATTATAATGAGATTATTCAACCGATAATATTACTCATTATTCATCGAATAATTCTATTTATTCATCAAAATATTATCCGATCGCTAAATAACTCCCCCCCCCCCTTCCCTGCTTTTAATAAGGAAGAAGGCTTCCTGTTTTCTTAACTGTCAAACAGTTCAGTAATTTGCAATGAAGCCTGTCATCGAAGGTAGGTCTCATTAGCAATAATCCTGAAAATTATCTTAATTATAACCATTGCTATCTACGTCGCATGGAAAAGGGGAAACTGAATAAAATCAAGCTGGAGTTTCTCTTCCCTTGGCAATTCACCAAAACATTATAATAATAAATATGGATAATATGAATAGGAACAAGAAAATGGAAACTCAAAGTCTTCATTCTAAATTAAAAATAAAAATAAAAATATATATAAATATATGTTTTTTTTCTACAGGAAAGGAAATAGTGTGTTAAATAAGTTAAAAAATAAAATAAAAAAAAATCATAAAATATAATATCCTAATTTTTAAGCTGATATTTAAGTCAGGATTTATGTTACAAACGTGTGTTTGGCGAATGGCGAAGCTTTTGAAAGCTCTCTGGAGTCAGCTTTAATTCTTTCAATGGAGTCGCTATAAAAAAAAAAAAAAAAAAAAAAAAAAAAAAAGTTGCCTACTTAATAAACTAATTTTTATTAATTTTTTTTTTCAATTATTATCTAAATATTAGTAAATAAGATTGCTCATTCACATACAGACGATTTATATATATATATATATATATATATATATATATATATATATATATATATATATATATATATATATATATATATATATATATATATATATATATATATATATCCTCTTTGCTATATATATATAAATATAAAAATATATATATATATATATATATATATATATATATATATATATATATATATATATATATATATATATATATATATATATAGAAATCTGTTAAAAAATTCATTATATACATTTTCATTTAAATTTAAAGTTCGCACCCTATTCCAGGAGAGAAACTACTCTAGGTAACTATTACTTAGGATACGGACGAGGGATCGAATCCCGATACATTTGCCTAGCGACTCAGTAGCTCTGTACCGTTGTGCCACGGTAGCGGTAGCGGTATCTAAAATATAAATAAGAAAACGTATCTACAGGCGCTAAATGAAAGACTGATAAAAAAAAAACTTTATCAATATTGTAGTTGCGTATTTTATTATTATTATTATTATTATTATTATTATTATTTTTATTATTATTATTATTATTATTATTATTATTATTATTATTATTATTATTATTATTATTTTAGTTGTAGTAAGAGTATTCATAACTATAAGTATTACAACTCGTTTGCTTGTGGGCGTTTTTAAACTCCCAAAATCATCTCACTTTCTTCAAACTTGGGCTGACCGAAAAAAACTTTTCCGTACCGCACCGCTAAGTTCCTAGTTCAAACCTAAGTAAAACATCACATCTTATTAGACCCACCGTACCTTCGCTACTCTTTGTATGAAACTCCTAAAATATATGTTTCGAATTATCAAAAATTGCAAAATATTGAATTGCTTTTAAATTTACTAAATATCAAATATTTTCCACGATCAACCAACAGCGGGCACTGCCCCAAAAGGACAAGATCAACCATTGGGCACA
>JABUQX010009591.1:0-23676 GCA_015478945.1 Trachelipus rathkii | reverse complement strand
GCACTTAATATATATATATATATATTAATATATATATATAATATATGTATATATTATTATATCTTTATTGTATATATTTTGATAGATAGATAGATAAACCCTGAAAGTTCTTTTCTCTTTTCAAGGCTTTTAAACGCGGAGGTATATAATAATAAGATTTGTATTTTTAATTCTACAGACAATTCCTTCTTGGACTGTAACATAGTAAAAAGACTTTTAATATATTTTAACTACAGTGCATCTCCATATCAATAATTAAATTCATAAAGCCAAATCACATGAAAACCGGGACAATACATATTTCAAATCTGAACAAAAATAAACCAGGTTATCTATCACGCTCAATGATTACGACATTTTTCAAACATAAATCTTGAAAATATAATCACATAAACTTGAATATTAACGTTTAATCTGCCCAACTTGCACGTACCACTTGATTAAAAATGTTGCAAAATAATACAGACCAGGCTAAGTAACCCACGAGTTACAACGCTACAACCAATTTAAACGGAGGAAGTATTTACTCTTCAACCATATCTTATAGCTTTATCATGCCTGTTCCGTCGCAATATACTTTTATGGTTTCAAGAGTCAAAATACTACTTCCTTTTATTCCAGCTTGGTCGGATCCAAAAGACCTTTGAAAACCTATTTAATTATCAATCGTAGTTCACATAATTCCAGTCTAAATATCTACTCAAAATCACGTTATTACTATTATGTTAGTAAACAACCCAGGTTCAGGTAGAGGTGAGAGGAGGTTAGCTATCTTAATCTTTCATATGCCGAAGTAATTAAGAGAGAGAATAATACCTCTCGGTCTTTGACAAGAGTAATATTTTCTATAGGTTTTTTTATATAAAAAATTTAATATAGGATGTTTAAAAAAAATATATATAATACAACTTCGAAAATTGCCTTAAGTGAATACACTATAAATAATTCTACATTGCCTCATTATCATACCTTAAAATCTTACGTTCTTTACGTGCTTCGAATTAGTTCGTTGTCCCCGCATGTAGTCCCCAAATCTGGGGACTTTTTCCTTTCGGTTTCTTTACCTACTTGCTTAATTCTGCTCTTCCAATTCTTCGAGTGTATATAGTTCCAACTGTTCTTAATGTGTTCTGACTTCACCTCTTCTCTCTTCTTTATCTTCTCATATATTATATATATTATATATATAATAATTTATTTACGTTTATTTTTATTAAATTTATATCTATCTATTATTTTATGTGTAATAATGATAATAATAGAAAATTATTGTAGATTAAAATAATAATTATATAATTAATACAATATTATATATATATATTTTAATATAATAATTATAGAGTTTATGGATATACAGTTTATAAAAATGATTTTTAATGACTTATTTTTTTCTCTTTATAGATCTATATTTATATATATAAATGGTTTTTCCAAGAGTTTATTCTGTTCTTAATAAATTAAAACTAATTTTTTCACTTTTCTATTTGTTTCATGTATTTATTTGCAAATTGTGTATTTATTAACTCTACTTATGTGTAGAGTTGCCAAATTTGGGGTATTATTTATGAATAGAATGACTATTTGTGAAAAATCCTATCAAAATAGACAATATAAAGAATTAATGTTTCTTTTCGTATGACAACCAGTGTTTTGAAGCATTATAATTATGCTTTTTTGGAGGCACATATCGAAATTCCTCCAGTCAATTGATATCCTTTAATGAATAATAATAATGTTCGCAAGAGGTTTATTGAGCACAATGTAGTGTTAGAGTTCTTGTATAACATTTTTAAACAATTATTTTAAGTAATAAAATTTAATTTGAATATTTTAATTACATTGTTGCTTGTATTTTTTTTGAGGAGGCCGTCTCCTGTCCCCGTAAAACCGAGGCCTGGCAATTATATAAATATATGTCTATCATCCGAATCCTCTTCCCACAATATCACTTAATATATATATATATATTATATATAATATATATATATATATATATTATATATATATATATAATATAAATATATTATTATATATATAATATATATATATATAATATATATATAATATATATATATTTATATAGATTATTATATCTAAAAACCATTGAAACTTAGAATATACTCGTTATTCTCAGCATGGTTTCACGCAATATACATTAACACGTGGTGTTAAAACATACCCTCTATGATAGACCTAGTGCTCACTCAAGATAGTCTTTTACATCACAATATTTATTATATTGCACCTGCAATCCTAACATTCCCAACTTCCTACTGACTCGCATATCCGTACCTTTTCATCAACATATATTGCTCAAATAATTTCGTCTCATACTAACACATTCCCCGCCACCTCTCCAACTTCTAATTCTTTTCAAACCCCATCATATTTATGTAGCAAAGGAGACATAACACATTTCCGCCTCACTCTCCATATTAATATTAAATCAATCGCTTTCAACTCATTTATTCTTACATACACGCTTCACTATATCGTCATAGATACTTTGATTCCATTCGAAGCCTACAACAAACCTGTTATATACTACACCTGCCATAGAGTTCCCTATTAATCCTATAATACGCCTATTGCAAATCCAGAAACCTAAATAACAATTATATTTTCTTAATAATTATTTTATATATATTAACATTTATATATATAATAATATAATTATATTTATATATATATATAATATATATATATATATATATATATATTAATATTACATATAATATATATTTATATATAATTATATATATATATATATATATTTATATATTTATATAATTGCCTTTGGAGAAGTTAAGAGAACAGGTTAATAAGGATAAGTGAACTTGCTCTTTATTTATTTTGTTAATAATGTTTGTTACCGCGGTAATCACAGCGATAGTACTGCGTTTGGTCCGGATGTATAATGGCAGGTTTTCTATCTCATAGCCGGTTTCTAAGGTAACAATTACCTGACTCAAAGTCCCACTTCTCGGAATGTAAAATTATATAATATTAATAATATATTATATATATATATACTATATATATATATAATATATAGTATATATATAGTATATATATAATAATAATTATATATAGATATATATATAATATTATATAAATATTATATATATTACAAATTTCGGCATAAATGCATACACACGAACATATGTTTTAGTGAGTGTGAGCTTGCCTCCCATTCCCCAGATCTTGTGGTGGTTAGGAAAGAATTTTGGTGTATTTGAGAACATTTTCACCGATTGTTTTATATATTATATATTATATATATATATATATATATATAAATATAATAATATATTTATATAGATATTATAAATATATAAATATATATACTATATATATTATATTATTATATATAGTTATTCTCTATGATTTAAAGGTATATAACGTAAAAATTTTCCAATAAATATTTGTGTAGATAATAAAATATTGTTATTTACTCCAGTTTCTAGATAAAAATAATGTATTATTTTTGTAGTAGTTTTAATTTTCAAGGCTGATCGGAGCCGGACATAATTTTTTTCTGGACTCCGACTTCGGTCCGGTCCAGATTTATAATTACACGGCTCCGACTCCTCGCTACCGGCTCAAATTTTTAAAAATTCCGGACTCGCTCCGGCTCGTGCTCTCCGACTCCGCATTTTAAAATACCGGCTCGACTTCGGCTCCGGATTTTAAATTGTTCGGCTTCCGACCCTAGTTTATAATTCACTTCTCCATTACAGTCATGTGAAATTCATAATTTCTGATACAAATTTTGAGGGTATGATGAATTAAATGTTATTACATAATAGGTTATAGTTAGAATTTAAAACAGAAGAATTATTTTATAGAAATTAAGATTTAGAAAACGAATAAGTTAAAAATTTTAATTATAATTCCTCCTTAATCATGAACTGCCTGTACAGTTACTTAATTAATTTTATGATTTTTTCTAAAAAGAATAAAAATCATATTTTAGATTCATCCTAAAGTTTAAAATAATTCCTTCGTGATTATGGGTCCTGAACATATAGAACTATAAGCTGCCTGAACAGATTTATTATAATTTTATAAATTAGATATATATATATATATATAGTATAATTATTTATAATATATATATATATATTTTATATATATAATATATTATATTATTATATAATATATATATTATATTATTATTATTATTATATATATATGTTAATATATATATAATTCAACAAGTTTCTAACTTTTATAAAATAATTTATCTTCTCTTTGAAATCCCAACTTTTTATATATAAAATTATCATAACATAATTTGTTTCTTAAATATACCATTGAGTATAAATTCACTCCTTTAGAGGAGGAGGAGGTAAGACGCTACACGATTTGATTTATTTATTTAAAAGCAGTATAAATTAAGTTATCAATTCACTTGATAGGATAGCAAAGTACTATGTTAATTGTGCTAATGAGCATCTTGCAAATGCTTACGTTCATGGCAAATGATAAGGGGATCTTTTACTTCTAACATATGAATCTACTACGATTTTAATTTCTCATCTAAGTTACGAAACTAAGGAGCTTAACGCTGAACGTGATATGGGAACAATTTACTTGAATTGTCTATATTATTACTTAGTATATAGATTGTTACTTTTTTAGGTTTTATCAAATCTCGTGAGCTATTACTGGATGCTACCAATATTATCCCTAATGTTCTAGCAAATATTTATACATTCTTGTCATCTTTATCTGACAAAATTCTACAAGGAGGATCTGATACATGCTACTATATATAAATATATATATACCTATATACTCAGACTCTATGTGACTCCCTCATAGGGGGGTGAGTAGCTCACTCATCACCTCCAGATTATTATTTTTATAGGTGAGAGTTTATATTTTTCCTCAGTTTATAAGGTTTATTCATTTTAGTTCCTAGTTCACAAATGTAAACTCATCCATAGCTCATTTAATAAATTCAGATCTTCAGTTTCAGAGATAAGATTCTAATAACATGGATTTATCTATGACTAAATATAATTATTATTTTCAGTTATAACATTCTTTCCCTTTCTTTTCATGGAATTTATTGTGATTGCTAAAACCAGTTTGACTACAAATGAAGCCGCGATCAATTTTTGATTAGTACGTGTAAATATTATTTTGCTGTAAAGTTAATGGGTGTTTTAATAATTCTTCTAGTGTTTCGATATTATTATTACCAATACTATTACTGTCGTAAGAGAGAAAAGTTCAGAATAAGTTAACGGCATGACCATCATACTATACTATTAAATATTAGTTGCAGAGCTCATTTAGTAGCATATAAGAACATGTATCCCATATTCATTGTCTCTTGTACCTAAGTATTGCCATTTGCAACTTGATTTCATTTAGAACTTCCATAATATATTACGTGCTGCTTTTGCTTAATTATGTGAGTCTCGCCCTGCTTATAGGATTTTGCTCTATATGTGTTTATATTCGATGAGACCATCACGTACATACCAACTGCTATAGTATGAATAACTCACACATCTCTGTGTTGCAATGTTTACGTTATCGGAACATTAGTCGTTTCATTAGTTTATTATCAATTAATTCTGGTAAACAACTATTTACTTTCTTCCTTTTATGACATTCAATATAATATCACTCAGTAATTACAAGCATATATTAACAGCTTTCCTATATTCCTCATCACCTCATAATATTGTCCCTTATTTATATATTTTTTCACTCAAATAGGTACTGAGATTATAAGATACATACCAAAACACCTAAAATCTTAAGTATATAAATTAAATTTCTATTTGTTAATATTAAATTATATTTAAGATAGATCTCAGTAACAAATTCTTGAATATATTCTCTGAAATGTTGGAGTATTTTTTTCTTTTACTCATTCGAATTTTTTAGTATATTTTGTTTTTATCTTCGTCTACATTTATAAAAATGTAGATGATATTTTTTGCCTTTTGCTCATTTAATAAGTATCCATTTTAATAATTGACCAAGCGTTACCTTTATGGCTCAAATGTAGTATTTTGAGTTATTATTCTTTGGTAGGCTTAACCTAATTTTCCATAAGTTTTCCAGGTCTAAAGGGGTTCCCAGTTCTAAACCATCGTGTTCTGCACATCCTTAGATAGACTTTAATGAATTTGCCTTTGTTTTTTTTGGTTTTTTATTTTAATGAGACAAATAGATAAGAACATCTTATTTATCCTAATGGTTAAATCCACATATTGCAACTTCTTTATAACAAACCTACTAATATACGATCACTTTAAATCTAGCCAAATTTATCCTAAAGCTCTCAACATAGAAGCTTGTATCAACAAGTTATCTCGGATGAGCAACCTAGAAATTCTCTCCTTGTAGTTTCTCGTGTCTGTCTATTTAAGAAATGTATAAAGTTCTCGTAGTGCATTGAAATTTAAAGCCTTACTATGCGGCTTCACCTATATATTGTCATTTTTATTACAACTTGGCTCGTTTCCGCTTTCACGATCTTCCTCCGTTGTACATTACGTATTTACGTTCATGAATGTCGATACCCCTCAAATATATTAAGAATAGCAGCTTTAATGCGGGTTGTAAGTTGTCGTGCCGATGGAGTTAAACTGGTAAGTTTAAGGGTAGACTCTTGTTTTAGTTGAGTCCAGCTTAATTACCTCCTACAACCTGACTGATTATTTGCCCTCAACCTGTGTTTAACTCATTAGTTTCATTAATTGAACAAACTTGTATATAGTTGAACCTTGCTCTTCCGACGAGACATGTAGTGTCAAAAGATTCAAGAGTGAATATGTGGTCGGATTCTGAACGGTTCCGTTATATATGACCTATAGTATAATTCCAATCGATTTTTCTAATAAAACATATAGTCTACGACCACTCTTATTACATATATATAAATTGTCAAATGATATTCAGAACTTAGCTTTAACGAAAAGTGCTTTTTTATTTACAGAACTTGAATAATAAAATTATAAGTCTAAAATCTTGGGTATACGACAATATTATTGAATTGCACCTTCATTAGGTAAGAATGAAAATTCAACTCTAGATAACCCACTATATATATTTCTATCCCATGAAATCACTAGCTGAGTATGACTATTTAATATTGTAAATTATAGTGTTTGTAAATTCTATAGGTCTTATTTAGTGTTGAAATTGTGGTCTTGATAATTTAATTGGTCGGAAATGTCATTTACCCCCATAGGGTCCAATATTACATAAAAATGAAATATTCATAATATATATTTTTATATGGTGATGAGTAGAGATGGGGAAAATTTATAAACCTCAATCAAACTTCCCATCTAAGAAATCTCCCTTCGAAAGAGAAAACATTCACAGTTCCTTTAATCTCATATCATTAACTCTTAATTATTATAATTGTATTGTGTCATCCTTTATGTACTATGCTAATTGTCATTCTCCATGATACCAAACCTAAATATATTTAAGCACATTAGTTGTTTTCAAAGATTCAATATATTCACTAATATTATATTGATTATATTAATTAATTCTAATTAATTCTAAATTAATTAATTAATAATAGTAACCTTTAATTAATTATTTTGACGAAACTTATCGGTAAGTAAAGAAATCATAAATCGTCGAATCTGACGAATTTTTTCATCCTCTTTCCTTACTAAATTTTCGTTAATGATACAGAAGGTGGCGTACAGCCGGCGCGATTTTTTAAAGTGATGAATAATTAACTTAAATTTTATGTGTTATGTTCTTGTTCGGAAGCCCGGTAAGGCTGCCCTCTATGTTTGCCTCGCTTCTGCTCTCCACAGTCTTCACTGGCTCCAGGGTCACTCCATATATATTTTTGCTCGGTCACAACCACGTCTACCTCAGCACTCTCCTCCGACTCAGAGCTCGCTGCATGTTCCATCAAGAAGATATATCTTTCGGTGTGCTTTCGAGTAGGGCTTTCACCTCTGCGATACTCTTAATCATCGGGATCCCTTCGAGAGCTGCTGAGGCGTGACTCCTCCGGGTTCATGCATCGAAGAGTCCTGTTTTATTGATTATCATATAAAGATATGATAATAGTAAAATAATTATATACCAATTAGTTTAGCCTAGAATAATCATTATATATATTATTTTAAATTTATTATTCGCCATAATACTATTTTTATAAGACGTGGTTATCCATCAATAATAACAGCTGATTCACTTAAATGTTTTATATGTAAACAAAAAAGCATAACTTTTATGTGAGAATATTTCTTGTGTGACGTAATCGTTTATGCACCAAAATTTGTTGACTATAAAACGTTAGTTGTGATAGTAAGTCATATATTTCTTTTATTATGGCGTAAAAGCATAATAATGACTCAAATACTATAGATTATATTAAAGCGTTCTAATAATAAATAATTTTAAGAAACTTATATATCGTATTTACTTTCGGTGTAAGAGTGGGTTTTTTATTCTGATTGGATATTTATATCCCTATCATATAGTTTACTTCTTTAATCTTATATATGAATAACAGTCTGAATGATAGAACTATTATTATAGCTGGCTGGAATACACGTTATAATAAGTTTTCGTTAAATCTTTATAATTACTATTCCTTTTTAATAATAAAAATATTCTAATTCATACTAATTTTTTTTAAATTTTTATCTTTTATTTTAGTTTCTGAAAACAGTTTGTGTTTAAAAATTTAAATATATATTATTATATATTATATAATATTATACATATTATATATTATAATAATTATATATTTATTTATATTAAATTAATATAATATTATTATACTATATAATATAATATATTATATAATATAATATACTATATAATATAAATTAATTATTATATATATATATTAATATATATATATATTTATATATATATTATATGTATATATATATATATTATATTATTATATATATATATATATATATATTAAGTATAATTATATATATTAATAATTATATATATATATTAGTATATATATATTATATATATTAATATAATGTATGTAATATGTTATGATTATTATTATTATGTATAATGTATGTTATATTAATATATATATATAGTTATAATAGTATATTTATATAAATATTATATATATATATATATATATAATATATATAATATATATAATAATATAATATATAATATATATATATATAATATATATATTATAATAAATTTATAATTTTATTATAATATAATAATATATTATTATATAATATATATATAATATATTATTATATATATTAATATATATTATTATATATATATTATATATATTATATATATTATAATATATATATATTATATAATATATTATATTAATATATAATTAATTATATTATTATTATTTATATTATATTAATAAAATATAGTCGTATTTGAAATAGGTATATGAGCCATACTCGTTTCATCTAAAACTAGCATCCGCTATTAACAGGGCAGAGGATCGTACTGTAATTATGCGTTAATTAATATGTAATATAAAAGCATTGCGCAGTAGTGATATCTAACACGCTGAAAAAATAGCATGAAATATTATATTACGTATTATATATTTGACATGCTAAATGATCTCATAGTAGTGAATGTGTTTAATTGGAGTGATATTTTTATTTGTTCATAATAATTTGCTCTCCGCCACGCTCAATTTAAGCATACCCATGTCAGAATTTGTTTCTTAAATACACGTTAGTTTGTCTCGCTTTTTAAAAGCTATTAAATTTTATTTTTATTGAATGAAACATCACCTTTAATAAATCATTAAATGTCATGGCGTGTACGATTAGGCACGTTACATCTTTTTTATTTACATTTTTACGTTTAGAGATATTAACTGATTGTTTTATTAATCATAGGTTATAGCATCGCATATGTAAATAATAGTATACCTTTACAGAATTAAGAAAAATTCCTTATACGGTTATATATAATTTGAGTTTTTTTTAAACGTTTTTCATATATTTCCTGCTTTAAAGTGATTATATACAAATAGTTCAAGTATTTTAAAATCTCTGTAGTTTAAGACTTTTTTGTGTGCTGTATCACGTTAATAACTACAATACTCAAAAACGAAAACTGCTTTATATATTAATTAAATTTATATTCATATTTGTTGCACATGCGATGTGTTTGAATGGCTAATTTTATGGTCCTTCAACAGGAGGTACTTGTAATGGCATCGAAATTAAAAAAAAAAAATTCAGTGTAACAATATTTTAATAATTTTATATTAATAATAATTTATCATTATTATGACAAGTTTTCTTTCAGTATAGATTCAATGATGTCCTTTTTAAATCTAGAAAACAATAATAAGTAAGTGTAATACACTTCCAGTTAATTATTAAATAGAATATAATTAAATTATTAATATATTAAATATATATAACTATAAATTAGACTTTATGCAATTGATGTTGATAGTTTGTACTACTCTCATCGAACTGTCGTAAACTCCCATATATAATACTTAAGAAGTTTCATTTTCTGATTTCAATGTTAATAATTTAATTGATATATAATCACGATAGAATATTATTTCCTCTTCGGACATAATATATTACTTGTTACTCTATATATATTATTATTGAGTATATACAGTTGTATACTCTCTCTGCAAGTTAGGTATTGACGTTATATAATAGAGAATTTATTGATTTTAAATTATATGATACAATTAGAAGTTTAGCAAGTAAATACTCAGTCACAAATTTATTAAGAAAAAGTTTGATCAGTTACATTACTTTATGTAATATATATTTTATAATTTATGTTCTGTTATATGGTAAAGAAGTATACGGTATAAATCGAATGTTTAATGGAATTTTAGTTTTTAGTATTTTCTATAGAATAAAGGAGCTTAATGTGATATTATTTATTGATATTATATATGAATTTAGCCTCTTCTTCTAGTATTGACTAATTAAATTTTTATGTAGATAAATATTATTATATATTAAATTTGATTATAATTACTATTCATCATATATTATATATACTATTATAAAAAATAATATTATTATAATATATATAATATGATTAATAATAATCTCATATTGATTTATGTAAATAATTACTTAAAGTAAAGTATTTAATAAACATAATAATTTTCTTCATATTACTAGGGTTGGTAGGTGTATTGGAAAAAAATCACAAAAGTTTTAAGAGGGTAGATTATTTAAAAGAAGTGGACAGATTACGTAATTTATTATATATATTTTGTATAATATATTTCTAGTACTAACTATATATATTGAAACATAAACTATGATGAGTAAATCCAGAAATTTGTTATTATATTTTAAATTATTTTTCTCTCATAAGGGTACAACAATATTAATCAACCGTAAAATAGAAAAGTTAGAAAAGTTTTTGTATAAGGAAAATGCTGTATCATGGATAGAGTACTGAAAATTTAGTTAACGAGTCAAAAGGCAAAACTTCTTATTATATATATATATTAATCTATAAATATATATTATTATTATTATATATAATTATTTATTAATATATAATATATTATGTAATATATTAATATATATATATATAATAGCCTCAGAAATATAGGTAAACAGACACCCAAAGAACATCCATTATTCAATTCTTATATTTATAACGACGTTTCAGCTGTTTTCAATTATGAAATCCCATTTAAGCGTAAGTATATATAGTTATGAGTAGATCCATCCTTTATCATTTGCTCTCCGAACAAAGGTGGAGGGGTGGTTGTCCTAAATAAATTTAATTTGTTATTTTCTAATAATGTTGACCTCCTGCATTGTCCTTGGTATGCGACTTTTAACATTTTACAGTATACTTGCTAATATATACTGCTACTCACTAATATATTCAACTCAAAATAGGAAGTAAATCTAAATAGATTTCTTTCGTTCACTCAAAAAATTAAATAAATTGTCATCTTTTCACTCTTCAAACTGTTTGTCTCTGCTTAGTCCTCCAGGAATTATTTATGGCAAGCCATAATATCACCATAACCAAATATTCTTTTAGACTATAATAACCCTCCTATATAACATTTCATATTATTTAATCCTATTTACTACACCTCACTAACTTTAAAGAGTACTCACACAACTTTTACCTGACTCATTTTTACATTTTGGTAACTATATCATAAATCCTTTAACACTTCCTAACTGTTTTAATGACTAGTTTGAATCACCTAAAATATCTTAAATGTACTACTGACGCTATGATATCAATTGTTAACTCCTAGTCCCTAACTCTCAGCACTCCCTAATTATAACTCTTTATTAAGTAATACTTCTTATATTGGCCACACATCAAGTATTCTACTTTTCGAATATAGTAGTTTTATAAGTAGTAGACGGCATGCCATGGTACTTTACTCTTTGGATCACTTATGTGTAAATATCCTCATTTTTCTGTGCTACTAAACAACTCCTCTGGTTAAAGACTATGCCACCCCCCGAGATTATCTAAACACCTTATATATTACAAAGTAACATAGATGTGTTTATTTAGTTTTATTCACCAAGACCCACTATACACTCTTTTTTTTGGCTTATATTTAATAACTAATAAATATTTCACCAACATTAGCTTATTCACTCGTTCAAATGAACCAAACAATACTCTCTACCATTTACTGTTATGTATTTAGTATTACGTATACTCTAATCAGCTTCTAAAACTTTACGTTGCCATAACCTTTCCTCTTTCTGCCTTAGGTATGAATTTTATAAGCCCATCCCATACTAATAATTATATCACGACATATCTATTTCATAAGGAATTGACACTTACGACTCTGAGTACATATATATTGCTCGTCCTGATCTTATATATTGCAACAGAATAGACCCACCTTGAATCTTATTCTCTTAAAAATTTAATTTCTCCTCCTATACACTCTTTGATACTTCTTATCTCGAAATTTTCCGATAATAATTTTCAAACTCGTACCCTCCCCCTCTGTCTAATCAAACTTCCACAATCTTCTTCAAAAATCCCTTTCTTCTTGTATTTTCACACTCTTTCCTTTACTATGAACATCTCACGCCTCTTCTCAATTACTTCTTTCAACTAATTAATATCACTCCTCACCATTTGGTAGCTAATACCCTTTTTAATATATGTTCCCTTTACTACAAAACTAATTCTTCCTGTTGTCGATATGGTGTTTTCCTTTACTGTGTATAGGCTGAGCTAATACTCTGTTAACATTATAGGCCAATAACTAGTCTCACTGTAAAGTGGATCTTTAAAGCATTGAATTTCTCTTAAGAATTAATAATCTTCCTAATATTCGCTGTGTTCCGATACTCCTCTATCCGTATAATCACACCTTAAGCTCTATAAATCACTCTTATTCCGAGGTATTCGGAGTTCATAAATACACAATCATCTTTTCCACACAACAGATACCCGTAAAATTCTTGATAATCTCTATTCATACATGAGACATAACTCAACTCACGCTTTAATCTCTATCCTTTTCGTCTACCCTAACTCCATATATGCGGGTAGCTCCAGGTAATGACCCGCTCCACGGTCACAGACTTATGTACTAATATTTATTATACAATTTTAGCATTTAGTAGGATTCGTGATATTTCAACAGAATGATATATTATATTATTTTTCTTCAAATATATGAGAAGTGGGCTATATTTTTCTAATTTAATCACTACAAATCACTCTGGTAATACTCTAGTGTAAATTAACGTACATTCCCCTTCCCTCTAAATATAATATATATTATATTAATATAATATATATATATTATTATTATATAATTATATATATATATATAGTAATATAATTAATATATTATTTTTTATATATATAATTATATATTAATATATATATATATTAATATTAATATAATATATATATATATAATATTAACCTTTATATATTATTTATATATATCTGAATGTTGAGTGTGTAAAATAACGTTGCACCTTTTTGCATTTAAATGAACTTCATTCTTTATTAAAAATATATATTCACAGTTCCTCAGATGTTTTTATATATTTCTCCAGGTCCGAATGATATTTAAACAATACTCCCTAAGTTATCATGTCCTCGTCCCAATCGAAACTGTGTGCCACTTCGTCATTGAGTGAGATATGGCTTTGGACATGATTAATTTAGGTAATTCATTAGAAGATGAACTAAATTGATATCCCTATTTTCTATATCATTTTCGCATATATCTATTGGATATTACATTATATAAGCTACAATATCGTTATCGTTTAATAAGTATGAGTGGTGAGCTTTCGCTATGTCTTTTCTCTATATTCCGATTAAAAATAAAATAATTTCCGTTAGTCTTATATATACTGATTACTCATTATATTTATTCATATATTTATGTGGGCTATATAATATATCCATGAGAAAATATCGTTAGAGTAATATATATATATAAATATATATAAATATATATATCTAATATATAAATGTATAGTATATAATATATTATATATAATAATATTTTATTCTTAGCATCTTACCTCCCTCTATTCTCTACCTACTATCATATACGTTTATGTACTTGTGTCAAATTTTATTATCCATAGGCACTCTAGTTATATGTCTAACATACCCTCATTATTTTAAATATACTCATGACAGTAGAGGCCTACGTAAATTTTTTTCGTGTGCACAGCAACATATAAACTGAATACTATTTACTACCTTTCCAGATAAAAGTAAGTAGGGTATTTAATATTTCTTCAGTGTCGAATATACACAAAATAATCCTGTAAATAGTATAAACTGATTAATATTCAAACTACTGTCTAATTCTAAGTACTAGTCTAATATTTTATATATATCATGTCCTAATTGATAATTAAAAAATATACATTGTGTATTAATAATATTATATATAAGTTTGTTATTATTATTTACTTAAGATTTTTTGATTTCTCTCTCTATTCTCTTCATATCCATCATATATAATTATATATATTTAATATATATATTATATATATATTAATATATTATATAGTTCTAAATTTATATAGCTATTACTATTTCAATGATGGTTCCATGTTGTATAAAACTACCAAATTAATATCAAACTTTAATAATATAGATCAAATATTGAATCAATAAATATTTAAAAAATGATAAAATTTATAATATAAATAAACTATTAATATAAACTTTTTAGTGAACTTATAAGCGGAGCATACAAAATTTTATATATATAGTTTATTTCAATAAAAATTATATATATTTAATTATGTATAATATTGTAAAAGTGGTGGTTGTTATAGTTTTATATACTGAGGATGCAAATAAATTGTATCATTCAGTCTATTTAACAAAAAATGAATAAAAAACACATTTCTATTTTATGGAATTACAAATTCAAAGAAGCTTTAACGCTATAATTAATTCCTGTCCAAACTTTGTGATGGGATATGTTTTGACGCGTTTGAGTAAATTATGAAAGACTTATATCTTCGGCTATGTGCTTAGTTGGGTCATGGATACACTCTTCTGACTATAATATAATTCCCCATTGAAATAACAATCGGACCATTATCAATTACAATAATAGTATATGCGGTATTTTTGACCACCACGCCTGACAGATTTATTTGAGGGACACGAGTTGCTAAGATGATACAATATAATTAAATTAATATTAGTATTATTATTCAACGTGTTTTTATGATATATTAAAAATATAATAATATATAATAATACGAATAAATATCTAAATCAAAATATATATATAATTATTTTACCTATACCGACAGCTTGGCTTATCTATATAAATTTAAATAATATCTACGTAATATATATTATTAAAATAAAAGTGTTATCGTTGTACAAATAAATCTGCAATTTACAGATAAAAAAAATATAACATAAAAATAATACAATAAAAATACTTAACAATACATAACATAACATAAATACATACTAATTCTAATAACAAATAAATAATATAAAAATACAATAAAGTTATAATAACATTATACTTATTACTATATATATCTTTGATATATGTAGCCCTTGCTCTCCTCACAATACTCCAAGCTCATCAACCTCATCTCGTGTGATATACAAGTAATGCACACAAGTATACCGATATGAGAATAACCTCTGTGAATAGTGGAGAATAGGTGCACACTGTGCCCCTATAAACCGCAGTGCAACCACTTTAGTTGCCATTTATATATAGTTGCCCAGATGAAAAATCAGCCGCTGGGCACTCAAGGAGAAATATTTTTTCGAGTTTAATCTTACGGCGCTCTTTTACTTTGCTTTCTTCTTTTTCTTCTTTGTAAACTCATTAAAAGTGAATAGTCTCATATAGGAAATAGTAATATAATAGTATTTGTTATATGTTTTACTTTTTCTTCCTTTTATAAACTTAATTATATTATTATACTTTTTGACTCCTTATCTCTAGATTCATTTTTTAAAAGTATTTTGTTTATATAGTATAAGTTTTAGGTCATCAATTATAATGTGCTTCTCAAAGAGTATAACGTTTATATAATAATATAGTTTATAATTAATAGGATATATATATGTAAGTAATAATTAAAATAAAAGTCATAAATACATGAAAAAAATAAATCTACTTATTTCATGTTACCAAGTATAATTGATTGATTAATAATTAATTTATATATTATGATAATATTTTATATATAATTGGTGTATTTGTAAATATTATATATCTAATAAGTAATTATTCCTCTGTCGCCCACTTCAAACACAACCACATCAATCACAAAAACAACACTACACACTACCACACACATACACTCGTAAAAACATACACAATTAGTGTATTTAACTTTCTATACTATATATCTTAAAATAGACGTAGGCTATAATCTTTTCTTCTATTAATTATACACTCTTGCTGATTCTAATCAACATGATCAACACCTAGTGAAATTAAATAATAGGGTTTAATAAAATTGTTAAATAGATAGATATTTAATTAAATGTAAATTTATAATTAAAAGAATAAATGTTAGAATAATTTTTTTTATTATTAATTTATTAATTAATATTGTTAAATAATTTAATTTTTGATTGGCCTGTGCAATTATATATTAATATTATATAATTAATATATTTATTTAATATATAATATATATATAATATTATATAATTAATTATATATATATATATATATAGATATAATATTTAATATATATTATTATGGAACTCTTCTGTTTGTAAGTTCTGTTTGTAATATAATTTTTATTAGCTATGTTGTTATATAATATAGAAAAAATATTTAAAAAATAAGTATTCATTATAATCAATTTATATAAGTGGTAACTGGATATTATAGTTATTGTACTCAACCACAACTAACGGAGAGCAGAGCCTCATATATACGAGAGAGGAGGGTGCGTTCTCACACGTCTCCTATGAACAGTGCCCATATATACATAACCGTAACCGTTCAGAGAGATGAGCACCTATTGACGTGACATAGCTTTTTGAAAAGTTTTGAGTTATAATTTCAGCAGGAATACTACATAGAACTAATGGAGAGAGAAGAATCCACAGAACAGAATGGTTGACAGCAAAAGGAGAGCACCGCTGCGGTCGAACATATCAGGCCTAGAAGATACCTCAGGTCTACGGAACGTACCAGAAGCGTCTTGCGCGACACAGCACCCTGAGTTCTACGAGGCAGTAAAGGTGGAGGTACGCGAGTGATAAGCTTCCCTCGAGCACCTGCCACTTGCCGTGTACCTTATAGAAAGAGGCATGAAATACTCCTCCAACAGTGCCCGCCAATCCGAGGGAGGAGGTCATAGTGAAGCGAAAGTACGGAGACGGAGATATCATAAGTTATTCTAGTGGGTCTATTGACTTCAGACCTTGTTCTCCAACCTGCCCGCGTGCCTGAGACCAGAGCGCCCCGCAGTATGAGGCAGTGACTCAGATGACAAGGTCTCGCGGATGAGCTCTGCGATAGTACGCTGGCCGTAACCTCGAGGACAGATAAAGACATAAAAGTTCGCAGTGTCTAGAGACAGAATTCCCAGTTTTTTGAGCCGCCTCGAACTTGTGATGTGAGGTTTACTCAGTTGACATTTTTTGTTAATGTGAGGCCAAGATTTGTTTATATTGTCATACACGCGAGACGAGAGAACGTCGAACAGAGATAGGAAAGTTTGGAAGTTGTTTTTGAGAGGGAGGATTTGTAGAAGTTGAGTTTTTTATAGGGAAGAATTAATTTTCACAAGGGTTTGGTAGACGATCCTCCCACTCCCGGCGGAAATCTCTTATCCTCCACTCTCTTTTGACAGAGTAATTTATGTTAATCGTGGCTATCTAAGACGAAGGCAATTCAGAGTTAAAGATTAGTTGAGCTGATAGTACTAGATTTATTGAGTGTAAAATATTTTATGAAGAGTTCAGATGTCATTAAGCGATCTGAGTTGAGATAGTAGTATTATGTGCACTTGTTGTGTCACAAGAAATTCATTAATAATATGAAAATTAGAGTAGAGAACAAAGTAGGGAGATAATGTAATCATGAGACTATGAGGGAATAGCATACAACGTTGATAAACGAATTTTTGAAAAGAAGATAGAATAGTTCAAGTGCCTTCTTGAAGTACGCAATCTCTGTACTTATGTTGTATTTCTGAAACAATTTAGAATGAGTTAAATTTCATAATAAATCAAATCAAAAAAAAAGGAGAGAGTGTGACTCAAATAGAAAGGAGCTGAGAGAATGCACTTCAGGTAGACACGTAGCAACTCACTCTCGGTCAAATTGCATATTGTCGATAATGTTAAAGTGCCCACCACGGAGTTCTCCCCATAGCTCCTATGGTGCTGAGGAACAACACACATTGAAATACTAGTAGATAGCGAAAAGTTTATATCGCATAGACCGCGATGCTCCGAAAGCCGTATCTCAATCGGGAAAGAAGTAGAATGAGTTCAAATGATTAAGAATGAGAGATTTGTTGAAGAGTTCAAGCCATATAAGATCTTTAATTAATATTATAGAATAAACATATGCGAAGACTATAGGGCAGATAGTTAAGAAGGATTCAGAGCAGGAGCTTCCTTTTTTACGGAATCAGGTTTTGGAAACATGTTGCGTGAGCTTCCAACACTGAGGGGGAAAGTAGTTTACTGTAAATTGAAGACATACGAAGATATAGTTGAAACGAAGAGGATGGGCCGCCACGACAGCCCACTCATCACACAACACGGGAGGAACGCCATTACGTGGCCACCGCCTTCCATAACGTCATATGATTTCAGGAGCTCACATGCACCCGATCAATAATGTATCACAAGCAAAGGACATAGGAGTTCAACTGAGTGAAGGAGAAGGAGGTGAGGATGAATGAGAAATGCCAAACATTCAGGTTAGTTAGTTGGGAAACAATTTTTCTTCTCGTATATGTTAAGGAGTGGTGGGAACAATTAGTTACGCATTATCTTTTGCCATTTAGTATTCTATTAGTGCAATTTTGAGTTCCAATATGTTAAAGATGTTTTTATGATTCAAAATTTGTTATGTTAAAGATACCTTTCGAAGTTTAGTATGTTAATTATAATAAAAAAATTTTTGTCAGTCTACTATTTATGTTTTTTTTCTAAAAAGGTTTTCAAATACAATGTGCATAATTTCTAGGTTTTGTAAACTTTTTTTTTTACATTGTAAAAAAATTTAACGTTTATTGATATTTTGTTATCAGAATTTAGGTGGTTTACAAAGAAAATATTTTGTCTTCCCAGAATTGCCAGTAAAGATTATATTCATTAACAAGCCTCCGCTTATTTCTAATCTTGAAACTTCGTATCCATTAGTCTCAATGTTTTCAGCAACTTAAGACTAATTTCTTTTTTTTTTTTTTTTCTTGTATAATATAATATGGACATATTATTATTTATTATTATTACTTTTTAATAAAAAAAAATTATCTTTTATTTTTTTTAATTAGTACCAAATTCTTTCGGTATAATATGAAACGCTTACTTCTAGTTAACAATTTTCCCTACTTTAGGGGTGCGTTGGGTTTTTCTTTTCAACCCAGGGTAGGTAAAACAAATGAGTAATACAATCGAGTACCAGCACGTTGAGTGTATAGAGCAGGGTTGCCAAACTTCGTTATACTCTACCAAATTTTGTAATTTACTTTAATTTATTAAAACCTTAATGAACTCTCTAATACGTGCATTCCTCATTTTACTGATTCTTCTCGCACCTAAGATTATCCATCTGAACATATTGCACCCTAGATCTATACCCTCATGCAGAACCCTAGCGCACTCCAGACTTAATCCCTTTACATTCACCAAGGATTTAATTACACTAGCCACCTTCCTACTACACTATCATCCGTTCCATATTCAGTCCCTTTGCATTCCTACTACACACTGCATCATCCATTTTCTTTTTATCCAACATATAACCTAAATATTTAAACTCGGAACTTATTCCAATTGCTCACCATCCAACATGATTTAACAACGCAGTCTCTCCTCACAAACTTCCGTCACCTTACTCTTACCTACATTTTACTTTCAAACCCCTCCTTTCAACACTACCAATCCTCTCAAATTTCCTTGCAGATTCGCCACACAAAACCAAATCATTAGCGTACAATAAGCAGAGAACACACAAGCTTTTAGAATGAGAATTAATGTGATCTTTCGAAGAAAAATCCCGAGAATAGGGACCACAAGAATATTAAGAACAGAGGAAGGTTCGAAGTAAAAAGATGAAGAAATCGAGTTTTTGAGGCAATGAAAACTATATTGCCTTTTCCCTGCCACAATTAGAAAGAAGAGTGGGTCAGCTACTCCAAGGCTACCCTCCTAGCATGAGTTAACTAACTGCTGTTGGGTGGGAAACCTTTCAGAGAGAGAGGGATTATTAATGAAAATTAGAAGAAAAATTGTGGATACGACAGACCCTGAAGAACACCACTATTAATGGTTTTAAAGGATGAATGGTGGCCGTCTAAAACAACCGGTAAGGAAATCGGAGGATACCAGAGAAATTTAAAAAAAAAAAAGCTTTGTGCCCAGACTCTAGAACAGGACCAATAATCGGAGAAAAGGAAGATCACTAGCAGAGTATTCTTTACGAAAGCCAAACAGCAATCTGTATTAAAAGAATTGGGATGTTTCCAAATCTTCCTGATGGGGACAGATTCGTAAACTTTAGAAAGAAGAGGTTAAATTGATATTACGATAACTAGAATATTTCCTATTTTTCGGCACATGCTGAATGAGCACACATTTCCAGCAGGAAGGGAAGGTCGAAGTGAAAGACCGAGAAGAAATATTTACCAAAACATGATGCTAATTAATTTAGGAAGCATGTTTCGAGAATCACAGGAGGAATAAAAAAAACTTCCATTTTATTAAAATATATATATAAAAAAAATCCTTTTAACGTGCTTTATATAAAAAATACATTTATATAAAAATATATAATTATAATTAATATTATATATATATATATATATATATTATATATATTTTTATATAATATTATACTATATATATATATTATACACCCTACCTTTTAAACTGCTTTAATTCCCCTAGGCAGAGGCGTAACACGGGGGGAGACTACAGGAAATCGAACTTTAAGGCCGGCTATCCCAAGCCTGTCGCCACCACGTGTTCACAGCCGAGTTTTAATTCTTGCCCCCAGGAAGATAAAACTCAGACTGCTACGCGGAGGATTGAACCAGCGTCCTCTCGCATGAGAGTCGGCGAGTCAACCTCCTACGCCACGAGGTGTTCAAAAATACTACTTAATATCGTCGGTCGAATGTCCAACAAATGAATGTTCAACTTTGCCGTTTTAACTTATGCACACCCCGACTGGCAACAGAGTTGGCCTCTCCGTTTTCAATGCTTGAAGCACGAATGCGTTCGGTTATAACCTCATCAAGGGCGGTTCGTTATTGGATTCGAACGTTGTTCCAATGCCTAACTCGAACATTTAAACCTTTTTTACTCGACTATAAATTCCCACATTTATTTCTTTGACACTGTATAGAAGATATCTCAATCGTTTTTAGGTCTTTTTTTTTTAACCTAACATCCAAACTATTCTCAAACTACCGACTATCAAAACTACAAACTACCGACTATCGAAACTATTAAATCTCCGAGTCTAAATAAAACACTTCTGAAAAAAAGATAATGTATTACAGAGATCCATCTACATAATTATTGGTACATCTCGTATCTTTAATCTGACACTAATAAAACTTGGTTAAATAAGTTACTTAAAGTTACATCAGTTTCTTTTTTAAAAATAAAAGTTAATGCTATATTTTATGTAGAAAAATCAAAATATTTTTATTTTCAATATATTAACACGAAAAAATTTGTTTATATATATATATATATATAATATATATATATATATTATATATATATATATATAATATATATATATATATTATATATATATATATTATATATATATATATATATATATATCACCATATTTGTGAAAATAAAAGATGAAAAAAGTATTTGGAATTAAATGTTTCACAGAAATTAATATTTTTAAGGGTGATGCGAGAAAAGTATGAATAAATGTTTTTCTTTTTAAAAAAATCACAATATATATATATATAAATATTTACAAAACTCTGAACAGTTTTAACAACTTTTATATTCAACATCACCATTTGTTATTACTCCCGTTTTAATTTGTGGTTTATTTATTTTATTTATTAAGTAATGAACATAAAATTATATTTCACTTATTAAATGAAAAAGAAAAAAATTTCCACCTCTTCATGTGAAAATTTTGACTTTGAAACAATTTAAAATTTCACATTTTAAAAAGTCTCCTAAAATACTTTTCACGTTAAACATTTAATTATGATAATCAACTAGGTCACATAGTATACATGTGCATTTGTGTGTGTATAATATATATATATATATATATATATATATATATATATATTAGTATATATATTATATATATATATATATACTATATATATATATATATATATATATCATATATGTATGTATATATATATATATATTATATATAATATATAATATATATATATATATATATATATATATAGAGTACACAGGGGAGCGCACAAAAATGGCAACTCCACTCTTATAAAACAGGTACAATTACTAAATTTTGCAAATTAGGACGAAGTACGAGCGCGTTTTGAAGTGGCAGTTTCTCTGGTGCGTTTTTTGGGCGGTTCTTCTGCCTGGCGCTTTTGAGGAGAGTCGTCTAGGCTTATCACTTCTACACCGCCGCTACTGCTGCCATTGTTGTTACTGCTATTACTACTACCACTACGTCGCGAAGAAGAACGTGAACCAACTTTTGTGATTGTTATTTCTTTACTCACAGAAGGCTGTAAAAACAAAAGTTTAAAATTAAAAACACTTTTAAAAAATATATTAATATAAACTTGTCAATTTGCAAATGTATTTTACAACACATTTTAAGGCTTCAAACACAATTACTTTTTAACCTCTTTAGTCTTCCCTTTTACATATTTTAAAATAGTGGAGCCGTAGTCGAATTGGTATTTTCAAATAATGGAAGCTAGGAAAAAATTCACCAGCTCCACAGCCCTCATTAAAATTCTACATAGTCAACCAGAATTAATTTTTTAGTCTTGGAGCTATTTCACC
>JABUQX010009590.1:20000-37500 GCA_015478945.1 Trachelipus rathkii | reverse complement strand
GAGGTCACGGGGACGCGATGGAAAGCGCCTCACTATGGCAATATCTCACGTCAATGTATTGTTCTTCCTTTAGTAAACCTACCCTATGTTGGTTACTACGAAATCAACCGGGTTAGGGCTCCCTTTTCACGCTCCAAAGCAGAGGAACCATCAACATTACCGTTTACGGGCCTACATTCATCCTGCTTATTCTCATGAGTACATATTTGCTTCTAAACTCTGCTCGGCGGTATACCCCCAACTCATTTCTCGTCCGTCGGGCTCTGCGCCCGTAGGATCCGAGATCGAGTGGATCGGCTTGGTGAGCGGGCTGGACGGCCGTCAATACCCTCGCGGAACACGGTTTTTCTGTTCGGAACGACCTCTCTCCTAGGCCCCAGTCGATTTCCCAGCCCGCACTCACCACAATACTATCCGCCATTAATTGTCAACCCACCACGACTACTACAAAGAGCGTCGGATGGTTTCGTTCTCCGATCCCATCCCATTGGTTACAGTTGTGTGCGTCACTTATCTCTACTCCTTTCTGTTCTTACTTACACACTTCGAGAGGCACACAACAAGAGACTGCTCCCTACCCATACTCGCCATTCTTATTGGATCATTCTTAGGAGTTCATAAATTTCTTCTCCCACGTATGTTTCTCTATCCATGCTCTATTAGATTGTCGAATACCCTTCTCGAACATCATATAGTGCTTACTATCTCAGTATAATGATCGATACCTTTTATTGGAGTTACCTAATTGCAACACTGATTACTTACGTCACATAGTATATTATCGATAACCTCTCATTAAGAACACAACTCACAGCGCGAGCTCTTGATTTTTACATAGTCCCTTTATCAAATCCCAAACCATAGTGAGATTATAAAATTGCTCCAGTCACTCTACATTCACACGCCTAACACCAATCACAACTTTCTTAACTACTAACTCACATACCTTCTGCAAATAATCATATTCATTACTCAATCTCGCCTATTTCATTCAACCATACATATATCGCTAATGTATTTAAACTCAGTAGGCCACTTGTTTCAGTTGGCTCGTCACATCCATCATAACTTTTCAACTACTACGTTAGGACTTTTACCTCACCTATTAACACTATACCCTTAACCTTTTCTCTTATCTAATCGTTAATTAACTTCAAAAATCCCTAGCCTTTTTAAAACAAACGACCATTTGCCCCAATCTCCTATCATCCTAATATAGGTATCCTTACTACGTCAAACTCTTCTTCAGATTTCTCTCTGCACAAAAAATAAATATCTATCCTACACCTTATTCTATGGGCTATTCATTATCTCATAACTAACCTTTTTCTCCTTTTGTCCAAATTCAACCAACGTTCATCCATATCCCCGGACTTTACCAAGACACCCCTTTACACGGGATATCTTCTCTATCCCATAAACATCCATATACGAATAGAATCACACATGAGACATTAATCACAATCATCATGTCTCACTATTAATCCGTTATTTTTAATACACGTCTATTTAATATATAAAAACGGGGCAATCTATCACATTTCAATCTTATGTAGTCAACAAAAGCTAATTTTATATACATACTGTCTATCCCTTAAATTCTCGTAATCCATACATACATAACTTATTTCGAATTATTTATCATTTAGAAAGTCCTTACTTACCAACACCATATTTATCACTTATACACCTGCACGATATAGCTTCACTAATATCTTAACTATTAATCCGTATTCTACGATCACACGGTTACAGACCTCTTGGCTTAATGCCCAAATCCATAATAAATCTAAATACAAAATTTCATATTTCTCTTATTATCTCCTATCATTTTCTCAGTCATTTGTTTGTAAGCGTTATTATATTATATTTTGTTTCATGTAAAGAGATTTGAAATTCAAGTACACACATTTCCTCAGTATACACCCATTTACTAAAAAACAGCGCAGCCGGTCTTGGTTCTTCATAATCTAATCAAGTCCCTCTTTATCCTATCTATATCAGTCAAAGCTCATTCGACTGATATCCCGCACTCTTTCATTGTCGATAATTAGATATAATCAGATAACAAAAAAATACCGAGCAATTACTTTTTCTTTCTCCCATACTTAATTAAAACACTCAAATAAACAACTTATACTACCCTTCATAAATTACTTACAGTTTAACTTTTAATCACATACCTTTTACAAACCCTTATTATTAAACAAGGGTTATAATACTATACTTATATATCATAGCTCTTTAACCTCCAAAAATCCCATATATCTGCTAATAATTCGACTTAAATATAATCCCTCCATATAAAACGCTTTGCTACAACAATATACTTTAATAATTCGTGGGGGAATCAGTAGGGGGGGGTTATTATGTGTAGGGGTCACCCCCTAGTCACAACTTCTAAAATGCCAACTCAAATCCACCCTAAATCATCTCTAGCTCATTGATCTGATTTCTTACATCATTTCAATATTCTTATTGACATGGCCTTGAAAGAGTACAGCGTACTATTAAAGAACGCATGCATCGGTATATATATATAAAATTTTAAGGGCACATTCTGTGGTGTCTGGGATCCACATTCGTGCCATTTTTTGCGGAATTCTTCTTAATGGGCCTCGGCAAGTTATCTTGGTCGCTCCTTACTATTGACTACGGCATGCCGCCCCACCCCAAAATACCTATTTTTCTTCTCATACCTCTGCTGCTATCTATATCAATAAGACCCCTTATACCCTCTCTACTAGAGAACTCTGCGAGGACATTGAATAATTATGCTTGAAATAGTGCTAAGAACTCATTCCGGTGGACCAATAATTCGCTTCATCATGAACGACCCATATCCCTATACATTACTTATAGTCATATTAGTAGTATCATATCATCTATATATATCATTTATAAGTACTATAATATATATTTATACCAGTAAATATAATTATATTATTAATAATCATTTTATATTATATAGGATTTAGACAATAAATATTAGCGGTGTTTATATATTAATATAAGCATATTATATATATTAGTTAATTAGTGATATAATACATAAATATAACTATGTATAATATAGTTATTATAATAAATATCTAGATATTAAGTAATACTATAACATATATGGGTTATGAGTGACTAGTATAGTATTAAAATATATTAGTAAGTAATACCTAAAGGATATAATATAATATCTAGTATCAGCTCCTATAATCTATAGTGAGGATATATATATATGGCTCAGTATACTATATACTCAAAATTGCTATTTACTATGTACCTCTATTATGCTATATTTTTAACTAATACTATAATGATTGAGTTAGTGGATATACCACAATATTATATGATAACTCACTAGTATATATTTATTACTTATATTTACTTAATTATATATATATCATAGCTATCCTATGAGTGAGCTACTAATATAAATTATATATACTTTATTCTGGAGTATTTACTCATTATTTATGATATATATGTTATATTTTATATTATATATATACTATAATAATATATATACATACTATAAACAGGGGTGATTAATAACTATATATATATATATACAATCTCTCAGCTATACTTATATATATATATATATATATCACCACTCATCCGTATAGGTACTAAGTACGAGTTAGTAGTAGTTCATTTACTCAGGGTACCTATTTTATACCTATAGGTACCTCACGGGGTATTAGGGTTACTATAATTATATACTATACTACCTCATATATGAGTGATAGATGAGTGTATATTACTCATCACTTAACTACTATACTAATAATATATATATATACTATCATATTATTAGTATGATATAATTGGTTATTTTAAACCTGAGAGTGAGTGTGAGGGTTATACATCTGAGATCAAACTACTCAGGTTATAAGGTCAATATAATAATCGTATGAGTGAGTATCACTCATACACTATATCCATATACGTCTCATAGTACTGTGAGTACTATATTACACGATATAGTACTCCATATATCACTTTATATATAGTCACATATATATTCTAACTTTCAAATATTCAAATATATAAATTAATATTTAATTTATTAATATTATATCTGATAATATCTATTAAGTCAATATACGTATGTGTCGATGCATTATCTTAATTGATATTATTCATCTATATATGATATATATACTATATATTATATATTATTATATATCATATCTATATATAATATATATATCAATATATATATATATTATATATATCTATACTATAATATAATATAGTTAATTATATATATATATATTATATCGAATTATTACTATTTTAAAAAAAAATGAAAATTTTCTAAAATCCTCCTTCAGCAAAAATTATACATTCTGAAACTCTTTAGTTTCCAACATAACAGATTTTTTTACTAAGTAAAGTCTTTCTCTCTTCTTTAGTGGTCCTGCACTTGGAACACACACTGCAATGATCTATAAATATTTTTAATATTTTAAAACAATCCATTTATTAGATGAGGTGAGTGGGTAGTATATTATTATACTCTCATGACTATCTTAACTATACTATATATGATGGTTCAGATATAATACTTTATGAGATTATCTCATTCTATTCAATATATATATAGTTAAGTCGTGAGTGTGAGTCATATCCATAATAATATTACTGGATACTGGAAATCAAGGAAAGTATCCCATTATTTACATTGATGGGCTGTAAGTGTTAAGGATATATTTTTATTTGGAATCAAAACAGACTGACAAGAATAGTACATCACTTTTTCGGAAAAATTTCTATTAAAGGTTATTTGCATTCTGTCATTTAATCTCTCATGAGTACTATGACTTCTCCTCCTTTTATAATATTATTGTTGACTCTTTATTAAATTATCTAATACATCATTTAAAATATTTTCCGTAATACTTAAAGTGCGGTGTTTACATTATATAATTCTCAAATATTATTACATTTAATATTTCATTATCGAAAGTGTTGTGATGGCTCCATATTTAAACTGACTGTATTAAATGGCTGATTCAATAAATATTTTTCAAACATTAACCCTCTAACTGATATTTTTTCTACCAGAACATTGCAAGTTGGGACATTGCTGCAAAAAACTTTTTTGAAACAATTTCTTTTGAACAATGTTTTTTTTATTCTAATATTTTTCAAAATTTTTTTCACAATCTCAATCATTTTTTATATTCACTAGACAAAATTTATTTTTTTAATAACTACTGTTGAATTGAAAAATTAACTTTTGTATTCCAAAGAATCTGTTTCTTTTGAACAATCACTTTCAGAATACTGTTATAATGATAATGTTATATATTAATGCAATTAGCACTTCTCATATTATTGTGAAACGAGACATTGGTAGCAAAAAGCTAAAAATTTCCCTCCAGACCACTGTAGCGTAGTAGAACGTTTCCGTCCATCTATCTCTAACTCAACACGACACTTATCATAACTTATAAATATTAAACTTTACACATCTTCGTAAATAACTTATTATATACCAAGTAAACAAAATATTAAACATTTTGAAATTTAAATATTGGCCTTAATTTAAATAATTTGTTTTATTCAAAGTTAAAATAAGAGAAATTATAATATACACCTAAAAATATTTAGACTACAAACCATGTACTCGTATATTTACATATAGCGGAAAATCTACGTTCATTTACATTCTTAAATCATGTTATTGTTTTACAAACAAAGGATTATAATATAAATTAATAATAACATTTAAAATAATAAACGTGTTTATAATATGGATAGTAAGTATTTTAAACGAAAAGAAAACATCGAAACAATCCTAGCAATTTAAAGAAAAAATATATTATAATAAAAAAAAAATATTTCTTCAATAATTATATAAATTTTAATTATTTTTCATACTTGGAAATAATCGTATTTCGACGTTAGTCTTACACGATACTCTCTCCGCCCGCTGCCTTTTCCTTCCTCCTGGCCTCCATTTTTTTTCCAACGTGGTTTTTCCTTTTTTCGCTTCGAACCACTGACAAACAGTCATATCTCACTATTTTTCTCTGATTATATGGAAGGCAAAGAAACTAACTAAAAAAAGAGGCCTCCTGGTCGGACCCAATCAATCTCATAGAGATATGAGTATATAGTAATATATATAATGTCGAGTAGATAAATCATATATTGGGTATATTATATATAATAATATAGTAGTATGAGTATATTATTTAATTATTTATTTGATTTATATAATCATATAGATATTATAATTAATATATATATTATTATATTATTATATATATAAATATATATGAAAATAGAGCAAGAAATTGGTTATATTATTTTACATATTCGAGTAACGATCAAAATCGAACAAAATCTAATGACTTTTTACCCGATCCATTACATTAAATCTCACAATAGAATAAGAATACATCAACTCATAAATCAATCAACCTGATTTGGGTAAATATTTCTCCTTCCTCCTCTCTCTCGCTTCTCGTCTATTCTATAAAATTTTATAATTAACTTATATTCTTATATCTTACACCTCCTCTCTGATACTTCTCTCTCTCTATTTCTCCTTTCTTTCTCTTTTACTCTTCAAACTTACTTAACTCTTTATTCCTATAGCGCTTACAAAACTCTCCTTTACAAAATCAATCCAACAATTTAGTTTTCAGAGAATTTTGGAGGATTACTATAACTTTACCAAATCCCCCTCAAATTACAGATTTGATAGAGAACTTGACAGGTTTACCTTCATGTAATAATTATATATATAATATATATTATATATTATAATATATATTATATAATATAATTATCTATTATTACTTATATATATATTTATTAAATTCTATATATATATAATACTAATATAATTCATATATATAATATATTATATATTATAATATATATATATATATATATTATATATAATCATATAATCTATATTATATATAATATATTTCCATATATATAATATATATATATATATATAATATATATATATATCATATACTATATAGTAAGTATATTATATATATATATAATATATATCAATCATATATATATATAATATATATATCATATATATATATATATATCAATATATATCATTAATATATATAATCTATATAATTAATATATATATTATATCTATATATATATATATATTATATTATATATGAAATGTGAAAATATTCTATATTATATCTATATAATATATATATTAATATATACTATACTATATATATATTATAATTATATATATATAATAATTGTTTCAACTATATAAATTTGAAGTTATCTGGTAGCATATTTAACCTACACTTCTTAAAACTTATTACGAAATGATTTTAAATTTGATAAAACGAAGAAAGATTTACTACCTAAATTTTTATTATATATTACATTATTATTATTAATTATTATAATTATTATATTATAATTATATTATTAATTATATATTATTATATTATTATTATTATTTATTAATTAATAATTATTATTATCTATTATTAATTAATATATTATTAAATATTATTAATTATTATTCTATTCATATATTATTAATTATTAATTATTAATTTATTTTACTTATTATAATTATTAATCATTATTATTTATATAATTAAATATTTATATATTTTCTAATTATTATTATTATTTATTATATTTATTATTTATTAATTCATTTAATTATTATAATTATTATTATTTTTTATTATTTTTTTAATTATTATATATTATTTATTATTATATTATTAATTATTATTATTATTATTATTATTATTATTATTATTATTATTATTATTATTATTATTATTATTATTATTATTTATTATTATTATTATTATTATTAATTTTATATTATTATTTATTATTGAGTATTACTATTATTATAATATTAATATTATTAATATAATCTTATTACTAAAAATTATGTATAACTACATAAATAAATAATGAATAATAATAATAATAATATAGTCGAATACTAATAATAATAAATAATCATAATAATAAATAATAAATATATATATAATAATAATAATAAATATTAAATAATAATTTAATAATAATAACTTATACATCATCATACTTAATTATAATAATACACTAATATAAGGATATTACACATTGGGAAAATAAAAATAACAATTATATAATAAATAATAAATAAATAATTTACAACATTAATTGAAGCTTTTTCTTAAACATAAAAAGTTATTAAAACCATTTAAAAAATTAATGATGTCATTAATTGAAATATTAAAACTTTTTAACTGGAATTAAAATCAGAAATTAAAAAATCCAATTAGGGACATAGTTTTTCTTTGGGTAAGATCATAAGAATTACTCATTATATTTTACCTCCGTTATATATTGCTCATTAAAATATTCAAGTATTAATTAATCACGTTCTAGTCGTTAAAAAGGAATAATATAATATTTTCATTTAAATGGAATTTTAAATAATCAGTTTAAACCCTTTGTTCAGATTCTATTTTTTTATAAGTTTATTAATGAAAATCTTTAATATATTAAAGACTGAAATGTTTAATATATATATATATATATATATATTTATAATATATTATTATAATATATTTATCATTATATATATAGTATATATATATATATATATATTTAATATTAATCATTATTAAATATATGTATAATATAATTATATATATATATTATTATTAAAATATATATTAATATATATTATTTATATATGTGTGTGGTGTGTGTGGGTGGTCATAATAATCACTGGTATTATAAATATTGTCAGCAAGTTTATAATAAAAAAGAACCCTATATGTTTACAAATGGATAAATACTATAACAACATCTACTAATGTTTACATCTCTGCAGTAGTAAGTAGTAAAGTAAGTTAGCATATGTTAAGTAGCTTATATATAACTAATAGTTTAATTATATAGCTGAGTAGTAGTAGTGTAGTCAATTATGTAACAAAGTATAGGACTCAGTAAGTAGTCTAATAGTAGTAGTGATACCCAGGAAGTTTTAGAAAATAGGCAAGTTGTTTCAGTTGTTATAAATGGCAGGCTACATAATAATAATAATTAATAATAATAATAATAATAATTTTATTCAAATAAAGAATATATTAAATAAATTAATATAATAAAATAATAATAATAATAATAATAAATAATATATAAAATAAATATATAATTATACTATATTAAAACTTTTTCAACTAAATATAATAAATAACTCATTAATTATTACAATATTAAATTAATTAACTAAAATATCATAAATAATGATAATAATAATAATATTATAATGTGATAATAATAATTATATATTTATAGATAATAGATTAATAAATATATAGAAATAATAAATATATAAAAATATAATATATAAATTCATAATAAATAATAATAATAATAATAAATAGATCCGAGGAGTGATATACGATCATATATTCTATATTCAATCATCCACTACAATAATGGTGCCGGCCAGGAACCATATGATAATAATCTGATCCATACTATAACCGATGTTAAAAGAGGTGGCCATCAGGCTTAATCACATATTAAGGGTCACTGCACTTAGGATAATTAATTAATACATGGAGCTTGTGAGGAGGGGTAGTAATCAGTTGTAATACATCTAACAGCTATTGTATAGTGGACTATACCACGCCACAGAAATTCATATAGTTATTTAAAATGACTGGGTGTGGTGTATACTCACACAAACCTGAATATGCAGATACCTGGGCGAAGCCGGTGGAAACGTTCAAATATAGTTGAACTCCAGGACCAAGAGATTTCCGGGACGCGAGCGAAAAGCTACCACGAATTACGGTCCCCCCTTGACACATGTAATGACCTAAGAAGCAACCATGATGAAGAGAATAGCAGCTGTCAGTTAGAGAGCTGAATGATATATACTTTACATTTTAAAATATTATTTAATATAAATATTATCAGAATGAGTAATAATAATTTTATTGTCATTATTTTCTAAATTTAATTATATTTCTATTTATTATTATTGATTTTTTATACTATATTATATATATTTATATAATATATATTATAATATTAATATATTATATATACTATATATTATATATATTATATATAATATATAATATTTCATATATAATACTATATATATTAATGAGTCATAATATTAATTATTTAAAAATTTATATTATCTAATAAATGGTAAACCTATAGAGTTTATTAAATACTTTATTATTATATTTATTATTTATATATTATTAATATATAAATATATATATATTATTATTAATTCATTATTATTAATTATTACATCTATTAATTATTATTATTATTATATTATTAATAATATTATATTAATTACTTATTATTATTAATTTAACTTATATTATATTAATTAATTATTATTATTTATTATTATGCATATTATTATTAAATTATTATTAATTTATATTTATATTATTATTATTTTATGATTATTATTATTGTTATTATACTTGGGAAAATATTTTGTATTTATACACTTTTTATTAAATGATTTTTAGATAATTAATTATTTTATTTCATTTTATATTATCAATTAAATTAACATTTTATTAAATTATTTATAAATTATTAATTATTATTCAAATTATAATGCCTACTAGCGTGGAGAGAATGCTGTTGTTTGATTTCTGAACTGACCGATAGCTAATCAATTAAATTCATTTTAATCTTACGAACGATATTGTGTAACAGACTGTGATCAAAAATCTCTTCCCTCTAAATATTTCTATTGATCTTTAATTATTGTATAATAACTACTATAATTGCTACTACACATTGCATGTTAATATTGTGTGTGTTGTGTTTGTATGGTGTTAATTCTTTCATGAATTAAGATTTTGTGTCGTTTATAGGGAAGATTAATAATACTCGAATCTTACTATTAATAATTATATATGTAATGACATTATAACATTAACTATTTTTATCTCAAATTATATATAGACCGGTACAGCTTATATAGACCAAGGTATTCCAGATGATCTTGGCTTACTTTATATACTATTTCTAATATATTCTTACTATTTTTCATATAATATATATATAATGATATATAGGATATATATATATATATATTCATATATATACTATATATATATATATATATATATATTATATATATATAATAATATATATCTTATCTCTATATTATTCATAATTATATATAAATTAATGACGCAAGAGAAGAGAGAGTAGAGAGAGAGAGAGAGAGTCAGCGAGATGAGAGAGAAGAGAAAGTTAGATCAGAGTAAAGAGAGCTCATAGAGAGCAGAGTAATCGAGATTGAACAGAGTAGAGAGAGAAGTAAGAGATAGCAACGAAGAGATCGTAAGTAAGAAGATCAGTTAACCTACGACAGACAGAACAAGAATCACTATGAACATAGATACCAGACTATGACGACATGATCAGACAGCACAGCTCAGACTAAGACATCGAAACTCAGACAGATCAGACAGTAACAGAACCACGTACACGTAACACGATCAGATCAACTACAGACAGACACAGATAATCCAAAACTGATGTGAAATCAGCAAGGTTGAAAGAGAGAATATCATTATTAGTAGGCTATTCTCTACGTCTTCTGCTCCTCAATTTTAGACGGAGTCAACTGCTTTAAACAAAAAATGTCCCTATCTCAACTTAATTGGTTAAAAAATTTGGCGTTTTAATTTTTTATTTTTTTTAATTTATTTTTTTTTTTTTTATTTTTTTTTTTTTAAATTTTTTGTGGTTCTTTTTCTCTTTTTTTAATCGGACTTACTGTACAGGGTCTTTTTGGGTTTTCCTGGGTGGTGTATGTTTGTGCTTAGTGTGGGTCTATCATTTTTGGAGAGCCCTGCACTAACTCTGACTTTAACCTGCTGCAATATAAACATTAATGAAATAAAATGAAAAGAATCTTTTAAAATAATAATTCAATAATAATAATTTTATTTCAAAAGAAGTATTTTTTTTTTTCTACTTCTTTTTAACTTAGTGATTGAAAAGAATTTTTAATATTCAATTTAAATAATTAAATTAATCCTACTTATTTAACCTTTTTTTAAATTTTCTCCTCTTAGGTTCTTCTAATATAATTTCATATGTTTAATTATATACTTTTTTATTTTTCTAATCTAGGTCGTTCTGTAATTTTATAAATTTTTTAGATTTATCTCAATTTCTTTTATCAATCTAGAATTATTTTGACAGCTCTTCTTCTGAATTCATTTCCTCCCTTTGTCCTTTGTCTTTACGAAAGAAGTCAAGCTCTTCCTACCTAAAATGGGCGGACATTTGAAATAAAAAAAAAACAAAAAAAAAAAAAAAAAAAAAAAAAAGTTATTTAGAGTTTCTCTAACGAATCATACAAAACCTAATAACCTAACCTAAAACCTTAAAACCTAACCTATAAATAGCGTAACACCTAATACCTATACATAACTATGCCGCAAATAACCTACCTATTCATAAAGAAAGCCTGCGGTCCTCGGCGTAGGGCTTGTACCTATCTGTAAGAAATTTTTTTTTTGAATGTTCTCGACTTAATATATAACAAATACGACATCCCATTTTCACCTCTTTTGTTTTGGGTTCTTACGCCTCTCTTTCTTCTGTCTATTCTTCTTTTCTCCTTGATATCTTGCATTACTCCATTGCACGTGGCTCTTGCATACTGTGGCTCTACTCATTTAACTTACTATCTTTTTCTTATCTATATACTTCAACTCTCTCTTAACTTGATATCTTTCTTCTCTGGCGGCATCTACTCGGTTCTTTGAATCTCTAGGTTATTTTTCCTCTGTTCATGGCCGTGTTCTTCGGGTGATCCTTTATCTCTGCCCAGTGCTATAAATATACTGTTACTTTCAACTCCGAAATCTCCTGTTACAATGCTCTCAGTAGATATACATGTACGGGTGTACTTCTCCTCGCATAATATTTACCAACTATTCGTGGCGTCTCGTGTCGCAACCTTCAGGCTAATCGGAGTTTCCCTTGGTCTACTTTTCTGTTCGGCTCTTCTATTATTCTTCTTCGTCGTTTTTTATGGTTCTCTGCGGGTTTTTCCTTGCGTTACTAACGTTCCGCTGGTTTTAGACAATTGTTCATTGTTTAACTGTTTATTCTTCCTCTACACAGCTATCTATTTGTATTTGCTAAATGAAACTGACTTTCTCACTGTGCTGCCCGTTATTTCTCCTCTCCACCTCTCTTTCTTCGTTTTACCTGTTCTCTTTATCTGTCTTCCTATCTTATATTCTCTAAAACTATCTCCGGTTCTTCTCTTCTCATTCTGAAAACTGTGAATACGTTTTCCTTCTTTTTTTTTTGTGCCTCTTATCTTCTACTTTCATCTAACTATAACTTTCTCTATCATACATATTTCCTCTATTCTTTTCCTTTTCCTTCTCATTAATCGCTGGCTCATTACTTCTCTTTATACAATTAATATATCTTTATCTAATCAATCTTTACTAAAAGTCCTCATCGTGCCATGCATAAAGTCAGTTACTGGTTTCCTTATACTTTACTATTCATATACTTATTCTTTTATTTTTCTTCTTCTTCTACATACTTATATCTTATTATTTCTTATTTTATATTTCTTCTATCTTTACTCTTATTTTCTTATACTTATTTCTTATCTTATACTTTTATATATATATTTATTAATCTCTACTTACTATTACTCTTTCTACTTTCTTTCTTTTACTTTCCTTTATCTTTTACTTTATTCTCTTTCTCTTCCTTCTTTCTTTTACTTATATCAACTTCTTATATCATTATTATCATTATCATACCGTTCCTGTAGTGTCTTTCTCTCTATAGATTAATATACTACCCCTACCCACAGTACCTTGACCAACGTTATGCCTTAGATACCATAGTAACAACTTTTATTCTATATATCATTACTATTCTTTCTATATTGTGCTTCTCCCTATTTGTGGTGTAATCTCTCGGCTCCGGTCGTTCTTTACTCTTTTATTAGGCATGCCGACCCCCATCGCTCCTTGCTGGGGTTGCGCGCACCTCGTGCTTGCTGTTTGTTGGTGCTAGCCTTGCGGCTTTCTCTATCTTGTGCTCTCTATATCCTCTTGCCCTTTAATAATACTTTTGTACTTCTATTCTGTCTACTCGTGTCCTTAAATCCTTTGTCTATTACCTTCTTTTCTGACCATCTTTCTTATTTCGGCGTTTTTTGTCTTTTTGTCTTTCGTAGTATTGCGATTTTTCCTCCTTCTTTTCTGCTGGTTGCAGTAATGAAATGTCATATTATTTTTATACTATTCTTAAATACTTAGGTTTTGTCAGTCGGATGATCATTCCTCACATCTTATTATTCTTACTTACTCTTCCTATATTTCTATTCTTACTTTATTATTTCATTATTACTTTTACTTTCCATTTTTAAACTTGTTTCACTTTACTTTCATTATTTCTTTCTTCTAATGTATTATTCTTGAAGAATCTTTTTCTTGTACTGAAATTATCTTCTTTTATTATCATCTTTTCTATATTTATTCTCTTTCTAAGAGATTCTTTTGTTTTTTTTTTCCTCTTGTCTTCATTACATTATACTTCTTACTATACTTTACTCTTACCTTCTATTATTTTTATAGACTCTATTACCTTTTAATCATTTCACTTTCTTTCATATCTTCATCTTATTTTATTTATTCATTTACTTCATTACATTTTTCTTTTTCTTCTCTTCTTTTTCTTTCTTCTCCTTCTCTAATTCTTTCTCTCTTTATTCCTCCTTCTTTTATGACCCTGTCTTTTCTCCTCTTCTTTCCTCTGTTTTCTTCTCTTCTACTTCTCTTTTTCTTTCTCTTTCTCACTTCTTTCTTTTCTCTCTTCTTTTTTTAGTCTTCTCATTCTTCTTCCTTCTTTTTTCCTTCCTTCCTTCTTCTCTTCTTCCTCTGCTTTTCTTCGGCTTTTCTTTTCTTCCCTTTTCTTTCTCTTCTTTCTCTCTTCTCTTGCTCCTCTCTTCTTGTTGTCCTTTTCTTCTTTCTTCTCTTCTATCCTATAATTTCTTGGTTCTTTCTTGTATGAAATCATGCAATCTCTTTTTTCTCTGCTTTTCTTGCTTTTTTTCTATTTCTTTCATCTTCTTCCTTTCTCTTTTTTTCTCTTTTTTTTCTACTCTCTTTCTCTTGTTCTTTTTCTTTTTCTTGTTGTCTCTCTTCTTTTCTCTATCTCTGTTCTCTCTTCTCCTTCTCTCTCTCCTTTTCAATTCTCTTCTCCTCCTTTCTCTTTTTTCTTCTTCTTCCTCCACTTCCTCTTTTCTACCCCTCTTCGTTTCCCTTCTGCTTCTTCCTTTCTGCCTTCTTTTCTTCTCTCATCATCGAGCTTTCTTCTTCTCTTACCGACGTTTCTTCTTTATGCTTTTTCTTTTTGCCCTGTTTTTTTTTTCTCATATCGTATTCTGTTATTATTTCTTTCTTTTTCTTCTTTTTCTTCTCTTTTTCCCTTTTTACTTCTCTTTCTCTTTCTTTCTTCTCTTCTTCTTCTCTTTGCCTTCACTCTTTCCTTCTTGCTTTTCTTCTGTTCTTTCCTTTTCCCTTCTTTCTCATTCTCTTTATTCTCTTCTTCTTTCTTCTCTTTCTCTTTTCTTCCATTCTTTCTTTTCTCTTCTTTCTTTTATTTCGCTTCAGTCTCTTCTCTTTCTCTTACTCTTGGCCGCTTTTTCAGTTGGCCGCGCGCTACCCGCTTATAGATTCTCCTGACTGTTCGGTGCGGCCCGTATCGCAGGGTGGCAGTTTCCTTCGCGTTTATATATATAATATTTAATATATATAATCATTATTTGAAATATAAAATTATATATATGGTATGTTTATCTATATAAATTAGTATGAATAAATACATTCCTGAAACACACTCCCCATTTTATTTTCCATAGGTCCCTTTAGTCTCTACCATTTTATACACAGCTGTTATTGAGACATGAAGCTTAAATTTGGTTTGAGATTGGATTTTCCCCCCAAATATGGTGGGTGATGTGTGGGCTCCGTCTTTACTGCATGAGAAAAAACCAAAGTATAAACATGTTGATCTATTAGTTTTTTATTTGAAAGGAAAGAAATAAGAAAGAAGATATAACTTTTTTATTGTAGTTAGATCAAAAGTATCACGTAATTCAATTGCTGCAAGAGAGAGAGAGAGAGAGAGAGAGAGAGAGAGAGAGAGAGCGAGAGAGCAGAGAGAGAGAAGAAGAGAGAGAGTCCTTAACGCCACTGATAAAACAGCAATGATTGCTTATTATTCCCCTCATTTAATTTATAAGCTCAATAATAGATGACATAAAACATTCGAACTGTAAATAGATGAGAGAATATGACTTCGAAGCATTGATAGACTTCCTTTTAATATATTTTAACACTATTTTAATTTTTAGAGTAATGAGAAATATAGGGCTTTTGCCCTGTTAGATGTTGAGCCAAAATCGTATAAAGAGCTCAAATTTCTGCTGATCGCTGTAATATATGATAATAGTATATATATATATATTTATATATAATATATATATATATAGTATATATATATATATATATATATATAATATATATATATAAAATATGTAATAATTGGATAGTCTTGCTAGTCTATTTATTATTAATAATAATATATTTTGATATATATATAATATATATATAAATATATATTAATATATATATATATATAATATAAATATATATATATATATATTATATATATGTTATTATATATGTATATATATATTATATATATTATATTATATATATATATATAATATATATATATATATATATATATATATATATATACTATATTATATATATATATATAATGTATCATATATATATATTATATAATATATATATATATATATTATATATATATATATATATTATAATATTAATATATATATATAATATGTATATATATATATATATATATATATATATCAAGTATCTATATATATTACTAATCACTTATATATTATATATATAATATATATATATATATAATATATATATATATTATATAGTATATATATATATATATATTAATAGTATCATATTATATATATATTATATATATATATCATATTATATAATATATATATAGATATATTTAGTGTATATATATAATATATATATATATAATATATACTATATAATAATAATTATTTTATTATTTATAATTAATAACTATATATATATTAATATTTTATATATATTATATATATATATATATATATATATATATATATATATATATATATAAATATATTATAATATATTTATTATAATATATATAAATATATATATATATATATATATATATTTATATATATATATATATATAATATATAGTGAAGGCGGTGTTGTAGTTCTCTTCTAACTTGTTCTACACTTCGTAGGTAATTGTTTGATGTTGTTTTTGAGAGTAATTCGTAATGACTGTCGTTTTAACATTGAGG
>JABUQX010009590.1:0-2500 GCA_015478945.1 Trachelipus rathkii | reverse complement strand
ACCTCTTTGTAATTTCTTCCGAGAGTTTTTTTTTTATTTTCATTACTCCTTGCTCTTCATGTGATGAAAGTATTTTTGACTGATTTTTTGCGATATTATAAAATATTCGTTTTGTATTCGAATAAAAATTTCGAATATGAATAATAAAAGTATGCGAATATTCTCGAATACGAATACGAATATGAATATTCAATCCATCTCTAATATATATATATATATATATGACTATATATATATATATTATATATATATATATATAATAATATATATATAATATATATATAAGGTAAAATTATTATTTATTTGTTAAACTTAAGAAGTTACCCGCATGATACCTCGAAAACTACGATAAGTACAAGAAAACTAATAACATATTTGGAGTCAGCGTATGAAATATGCATGGAAAATAGATTTTTTTTTCTTTTTAGAGGCTCGAGCCGACGGTTTGACTTCTCCCCCGTCGTCCCCCGATTCGGCCGAGAGACCCACTTTTTGACCGTACTTTGCGGCGTTTAACCAGGGGTATTTTGTTTAGGTTAAAAAAAAAAACTAAAAACAAAGTTTCATACGCTGTTCTAAATATGTATATTAGTATTCTTTACCTATAAGTAGTTTTCGAATATTAGTAAAAATTCCATTTTCCATACAAATTTCATACGCTGATTCCAAATATGCTATTAGTTTTCTTGTACCCTATCGTAGTTTTCGAGATATCATGCGGTATATTGGAATGTTCACTACATATATAAAGTATATATTATATATATATATATATAGTAAGGAGTAGAGAGAAATATATTTAGTTTATATAATAAATATATATATATTATATATAATATATATTATATATATATATATAAGAGTATAATATATATATAGTATATAATATTGAATTTGAAGACAACAATAATTTCTGATAAACCAAGTTTTATTCAATACAATATACTATATATATATATTATATATATAATATATATATATATATAATATATATATATAATATATATTATATAATATATAGATATATATATATATTATATAATATATAAATATATTATATTTTTTTAAAAGTTATTATATATTTATTTAATTAATTTATTAAATAATTGATATAATATCTAAGGAAGCAAATAGTATATATAGATAATATATATAATATATATATATATATATATATATATATATATATATATAATTATAGGTATATATATATATATATATATATAGAATAGTGATATATATATACCGAGATATAGATAATATATATATATATAATAAAAAAAAAATAACATAGTAAAATATTATCTTTCAATATATGGAATATATATATATATATATATATAAATATATATATATAGTAATATATTATATATATATATATTAGTTAAGTATATCAGGGATTGCACGAAAAAAAATCAAATTAAAAATCCACTGATTTTTTTTACTTGTTTTGAATTGATTAAAATAAAATCATGAAATTTATGTGTGATTTATGTAGATTTATTTTGATTTTTTTATTTTTTGTTAATATTTTTTTTTATTTGTATTTTTTTTTTGAATTTATTAGGTGGAAATATATGAATAGAATAAACAAAAAGATAAAAAAATATATATTATGAAGTTATGAGAAGCAGGATGGGAGTAAAGATGTAAAGAAACTATTGAATGCAACCGTCAAGTCTGTAACTTCTTATTTTTTTGTTAATTGTTTCCACCCCCTTTGAGAAGATTTTGAACCCAGGGCTAGCTGGCCGTAGGGTATAAAAGAAGTTACAGAAAGTATAATGCAAATGCAGACTTAATTAATACATATTGTTTAATGTAGAATTCGCATAATAGAATGTTAGGCCAGTATTTTGAATATTGTCTACATTTTAGCCACCCTTATTAGAAAAGACATAGTTATGCTGGAGAGGGCGCAACGTACGTAAAGCAACGAGGAGGTAGATTATTGGCTTTGAGGATAAGAATAGGAGTGAAGTTGTCTAGTTAGGTTCCATCAGCTTCCTTGATATTATTCTTATTATTATTTTATAAGGATTGACGGCGACATTCTTAGAGGGCCAATGCGGCTCTTAATTATTAATTTTATTTGGTTGACTGGGACAGTCTAAAAAGACATGCGGCTTCTTAAAGTATTATTCTTATTTATTATGAGTTCACTGGGACATTCTATAGGCGGCAATGCGGTTTCTTAATTATTAATTTAATTGTTAATATAGAATATATATATATATATATATATATATATAGTGATATAATATATATATATAATATATATATATATATATAATAATATATAGTATATATATAATAGTATAATATATAAGAGTAATATATATATAAAATATATATATATATATATATGAGTATATTAGATATATATATATATATATAAATATATAATAAGTATATATATATATAAAGAAAATAAAATAAGAGGAAATAGTATAAGATATATTATAGCTATTTAATAAAGTGATCCGTCTCTCTCTTTTTT
>JABUQX010009589.1:55000-57829 GCA_015478945.1 Trachelipus rathkii | reverse complement strand
AACTATTCAAATAAAATTGTGATTTAAACTGTGTGGTTTCGTATCAAGACCTACGTAGGTGAAGAGAAGTTTACCCAGTAACTAACTGTTGATTGAAAGAAACGTATTTCAATATAACTGTGGAAAAGAACAATTTTCCAATCAATTAACCGCTTGCCGTTACCTATCTACTGATTTTACTCAAGTAAGTTGTTTTTTTTTGGTTTTTTCTTTTTTTCAATATTTTTTAGGGCATTTCTCCTTCTGCGTAATATCAAAGTAAATTGAAATTTATCACAGTTAAGTTACTTTAAACTACCTTGCATAAAAAGGTGTATTTGACCATCTTAAAATAACGAGGAGAGTACATATTTTATAATATATATATATATATTTTTTGTTATTATTAATATTATATTATATTTTATATATATATATATATTATATGAGAGAGGAGAGAGAGAGAGAGAGAGAGAGAGAAGAGAGAGGAAGAGAGAGAGAAGGAGAGAGAGGAGGAGAGAAGAAGAGAGAGAGAAGAGAGAGAGAGAGAGAGAGAGAGAGAGAGAGAGAGTTTGCGGAACATTTCGAAGCATTTACACTTTAGACGTGTTTGAGACACTGAAATTTTTTACTTGAATCATTTTTATTTGAATTTTAATTATTTTAACTATTTTTATTTGAATTATTTTTATTATTTGCGTATTTTAATTATTTTTATTTTATTTTCTGTTATAACATCTCTCATCCTGAGAATCGCAACGTGAAACGAAATCTTTGAATTCGAACCGTAAAAGCACGTGGAAGACCATGCTGTCGTTGTTTATTCATTTTTATTTCCAAAATTTATTCATTTTATTTGAATTATTTTATTCATTTTTATTTGAATTATTTTCTTATTTGTATTGTTTGCGGGTGAATATTTTAAATATTTGCGTAACGTAATTATTTTCATTATTTTTATTTTTATTTTTGGTATTAGGTTTCGTCCAGCGACCTAACACGTGGCTTTTTACGATCCAAACATGCGTCTGCGCATCTACAAAGCGAGCGAGCGAGAGAGAGAGAGAGAGAGAGAGAGAGAGAGAGAGAGAAACTGAAGAGAAGGAGAGATGAGAGAGAGAAGAGAGGACGAGAGAGAGAGGAGAAGAGAGAGGAGAGAGAGAGAGAGATAGAGAGAGAGAGAATGGAGAGAATAGAGAGAGGGCAGTAATATATATATATATATATATAACACTTGTTTGACCATGATATTTCGGCCTTGACCTTGGCATATACCATGGTCCCAGCCTACACCTAGCCTAAACCTGCACCTAACCTGACCTAACTAACATAAACCTAACCTAACCTACCATAACCTAACCTAAACCTAAACCTAACCTAACCTAACCTAAACCTAACCTAACCTAAACCTAACCTAACCTAAACCTAACCTAGCATAATTTAACGTAAAATAACCTAACTTAACCTAACCTAACCTAATATAATAATAAAAGTAACTGATGCCTAGCCTTTGGTAGGTATCTGTTGCTAACATGAGGTCATGTAGTACGCTGACCTGTATGGAATCTATCCTAACTTATTTCCATCCGCGGACACACACACACACACACACACACAAACACACACACACAACACACACACACATACACACACCCACTTACACTTATACACACATTCACTAGGACACTTATACCAATAGACACTTACATTTACACTTATACACACGTATAAACACACGACCAGCCCTTTGGTCTTCCATGGGTCAATTTTAGCCCACCCTAATTTTAGGCACTTAAACATTTTATTAAAAACATTTACGCGATCCTAAAACTGTAACTTATTACAGACATCTTTATATTTTACTTATACTTTTTCAATTTAATAAATTTTTAAAAATTGCATGTAAGAAGAAAAAAAAAACCAGAGTGCCTGATATATATAAACGTTTTATTTTACTACAATTGTACGAAATTTATTAAAACATATACTTTACAGACTTAAAGCAGTAAAACAGAAAGTTAAGCAGTTAAAGCAGTAAAACAAACGCATACTAATCCCTTAGGTGTTAGGTAACACCTTTATTGATTTTACTGTTTTTTACTGCTTTAACTCAGGTTTTACTGCTTTAACTTTATATGTTTTACTGTTTTAACTCACATATTTATTAGCATTACATACTTAAAGCTGTAAATCAGTAAATCAATGAGATGGTGTTACAACATCAAGGGGATTAGTATGCGTTTGTTTTACTGCTTTACTGCTTTAACTTTCTGTTTTACTGCTTTAACTTTCTGCTTTACTCTTTAATCATTATACATACATCCTTTAAAAGCCAGTAAATCAGTAAATCAATAGAGGTGTTACCTAACGGCCCTAAGGAATTAGTATGCTTTTGTTTTACTGCCTTTACTGCTTTAACTTTCTGCTTTACTGCTTTAACTTTCTGCTTTACTGCTTTAACTTTCTGCTTTACTGCTTTAACTTTCTGCTTTACTGCTTTAACTCATATGTTTTACTGTTTTAACTCAGATATTTATTAACATTATGTTTTTTTTTTGTTTTAATACTTTTTATTATTTATTATTATTTTTATTTATTTTTATTATATTATTTTATTTTTATTTTATACTTAGTGTTATTTACTGCATTGCCTATTGTTTATATTATTTAGAACACACTTCACTATACACTTATACACACATTCACTATGATACTTTATACACACATTCACTATGACACTGATACACACATTCACTATGACCACTTACATTTACCCATAGACACTAACATTTACACTTAACACATGCGGGTCACACACACACACCACAACACTTCACACAACACCACATA